>JAQQSW010014139.1:0-12170 GCA_028646575.1 Pseudocheirus occidentalis | reverse complement strand
GCTGCGGGACCTTGCTGCTTCTACGCTGCCATCTTGGCTCTGCCCCCCACTGTTTGAGATTCTTGATTTTTTTCATTGAAAAAAAAAAGTTTATTTACCTTTAGATTCAGTTCCACAACCCCTTAAGTTTCAAATTTTCTCCCTTCTCTTCCCCCCATACCTCCATGGCGACATGCAATTGAGTATAGAATCTGCAAATGCTTTCACATTGTATAATAGTCTGGTTGTATAGAAAGGTTGTAACCAATGGAGTGAACAACGGGAAAAAAAGAGACAAAATCAAACATGAAAAAGAACGATAGCATGTTTTGCTTCAGTCTCTATTTAAACTCTGGTCTTTCTAGATCTTTCTCTGAATGTAGGTATCTCCTTCCATCCTGAGACTTGTCTTATACCTGTGCATTGTTGAGAAGAAGCCAGTTCATCAAGGTTGGTGATGTGTCTGTGATTGTGTACATTCTTTTTCCTGGTTCTGCTCTTCTCATTTAGCATCCGTTTGTATAGCCCTCTCCAGGTAATTATGAAGTCCATCTCCTTCCCGTTTCTTATAGCACAGTAGTATTCCATTATATTCATATACCACAACTTGTTCAGTCATTCCCCAATTGATGGGCATCCCCTAAGTTTCCAGTTCTTTTCCACCACAAAGAGAGCTGCAATAAACATTTTTGTCCATATGGGTCTTCTTCCCACTTCTATGATCTCTTTGGGATACAACCTTAGAAGTGGTATTACTGGATCAAAGGAGATGCAATTATTTATAGCCCTTTGGGCATAGTACTAGATGGCTCTCCATAATGGTTGAATCAGTTCACAACTCCACCAACAGTGCATTAGTGTTCCAATTTTTTCCACATCCTGTACTGTTTCATTGGATAGTATCAATATTAATGCTTCTTCCACTGGTACCAGTTGTAACCTAGTTTACTTTTTTATTGTGAGTAATTTATAACCTTTTAGTTTCTTTTATTCTTGTTCACATCTTTACAAATCCTACAGAGAGGTTGGAAGCCATTGTTGAGGTCTTAGAACATTTCATGGGTTTCAATGCAGCCACCAGTTGTCTGCTTGTTACATCTCAAGTGCGATACATGACTCGATCAGCTCTTTTCTTTTAACTGCCCCCAAATCGTCTTGATAAAATTTTATATCTTTCTTATTCTTGTCTTTGCATTTTTTGTCAAATGTTGCTCTTTGCATCACATGCCTTTTTTGATTCTCAACATGGCTGTTTTTCCACTATTCTCAACCATGTTGCAAAAGGGAGAAGATATGTACTGGAATTAGTTTTTTATATGAGGAGACATAATAAAATCGTTGATAGCTTTGAACAATTAATTAATTGTAGTTGACCCTGCTCTCTTTTCAATTCTGGACTTGCCTGTATAAGATACAGTAGATCCATGTGCACACACACATACATATGTAGACTAACTGAAGAATTATGTAGGTATTCTTATTTTTCCTGTGTTAGTTGTTAGTCTTAACTCTTGGACGGTCCTATATCTAATTTAAGAGGCCTTGTGGTATTCCCTGGATTGGTATGGTTTGTCCATCGTAATTTGTAAAATAAGGCCATGTGATGGAGTCTTGTGTATGTTTTAACAGTTCACAGTAGTGCCAACATTTCTTCTATGCATCATTTGATGTCAATAATCAAAGGATTTGTGATTGAAGTTATTTCTATTGTATCTGTCAAATATTATTTTGTAATCTTAACATATGCATGAGAAATCTGTTAGAAGAGAGATTTAAGACCCAAGGATTTGATTTTCCTATAAATAAGATGCTTATTTAAAATCACTAGGAAGTAAGTACATAGATGTCATTTATTCTCTGTGCTTAGTCTTTTCCCTTGCTTTTTAAAAATAAAATTTATTATTGATTTCATTTATGGTGATTTCTTTCTATTTACATTGTGATAGTCATTGGCTCTGCTTACTTTATTTTGCATCATATCATACAAATCTTAAGTATCCGAAGGTTTGAGCTCAGGAAGAGGAGTTTTTCTGACTCCAGTCCTGGTATTCTTATTTACTGTGCTACTTAGCTGCCTGTACAGTCTGGTTAGCCATTCTTGGTGTACATGTGGACTTAGAATGGAGTTCAGTGGGCATGGCCATTTTATTCACTTCCTCTCCATAATTCCAAATTGTTTTCACTAATTCTCAACTCCATAAACAATGCGTAAAGTATCTTTGTCTTCTCACAACTGCTCTATTATTGACTATTGCCATCTTTTGTCTTCTTTGTCAATTTTCAGGGTCTGAGGTGAAACCTCAAGGTTGTTTTGATCTGTATGTCTCATGATTTTTAGTTAATCAGATTATCAGTCATTAATGATATGTTACACTGTAGAAAAGCATTTGTCAAAGCCTATTTGTTTCCTTTTCATTTTTGTTGAGGCTACTCTTGTTATCATTCTTGTAAAGATTTTGTATGAGTGATGAGGTTTTATGGCTCAGTACCTAAGATATCCTAGTGATTGTAATATCATTCACGGTTTTTTCCCACCCTTTTCACTATCTTTTTTTTTCCATATATTTTGATAATTTATCCTCCATGCTTTAAAAAATTGCCATCTGCAGCTCAGATTTTTCTTTGCTCTTCTGGTACCAGTTTTTTTTTAGAATCACAAAATGTCAGTGTATATGGTGACTTGGTTCTAGAAATTTTGCTAAGTTTCTCATATACTCTACTTTTTCAGTCCCAGCAATGTTTGTGCATAAGTGTTATTATTTTAATGGAGGCCTCTTTGCTCTTGGTTATCATGCACTCGGAAAGCCAAGATGTCCTGGATGACGAACTAGATTCTCATTAGGTACTACCCAAAGTAGGTAACATATGTGTGGATAATAACATTGAGATGAATCTGTTGGTTCTAACTTGAGGTATTCTTTTTAGTTTTGTAGGGATTAAAAAAAGAAACCTTTTGCACATACTAGGTACCAAATTTGTTAAAGTTGTTATTGTATAATTCTAATGATAACAGTAATAGGATTTGAGCTGTAACCTTTAATTTATTGCAGTTTTTGAAATCAATAGCAATTTGGCTGTCATTTCATTTCTTCTCTCATGTACTTGCTTCCTTAATCAGATTTCCAGTTTGTAAATCCAGCACAGCACCATAAGAATGGAGCACTGGATATTTTTAAAATATTCGTATTTTTATTTGATAGTGGCCTTACCACTATGTCACTATGTGAAGTTATTGATTTGAATTTTGGTTTTATTCAAGACCATATTCTCCTAGGTTTGATTTATTAAAGAGTAGATTATTTTTGTGTATTGTGTGTAATATGACAAAATGGAAATGAAAAAAGTTTTTCTTGACTCATGGAAAAAAAAATTACATAATCTCATTTATGGTCTTGGTAAAAGTGTGAAAAGATTTCCTGGGTTGCAGTAGTTGGCACTTAGTCAATCAGTCACATGTTATCTAGGAAAAATATTATAGTCATGAAGGATTAAAATGATTCTTTAAAAAATAATTTTTTACTGTCAGTAGTTTTCTTTAACAATAAATTACCTTTTTTCCAAGAGAAATATTTCCAACTTGGAGGAATATATCCTTAGCATCCTTTGCTTTTTCTACATGGCATAAACCATTACTACTGGTTATTAATGAACCATAAATTGGTATAAAATATTTTTTTAACTTAAGTAAAATTAAAGCACAAAGAAGCACTTAAGTCTTGTTCTACTCCTGAAGTTGTATGCACTACCCTATTGACATAGAGGACATAATGGTTAGGAAAAAGATACTTTAATAGTTGAAGGTAGAGAAAGCCAGTATTGGGGTCATGGAAAATAATATTTACTGAGCATCCAACACTTGCTTATAGGAGATATAAAACTATAAGAGGTTCCTGGCCTGGAATATTTTTACATTGGAGCTGAGAAGATAACACATGCAACAGTTAATACAGAGCAGTATGTAACAGTGTCAGATTCTGGGATAAAGAATAGGAGCAAATCTTTTAGGACTAGAGTAGCCCAGTTCTTCACTTGCTATATGAGACAGTAGGTGGAAAGGAGAATTCCAGGCAAGAGGGATAAGGCTATGAGGTAGATTTATTAGAGTACAAAGCTCATTTTTGGGAAGAAACTTAAATCATTTTAGTAACGAACTTTTTTGGGATGTAGAGGTTGGGTGTTTTTGGAGTGCCTTCTAAACAAGATATATAAATGATAATTTAAAGAATTGAATCCAGTTTAGATCACACTAAGCCAGAGATTCCTAACCTTTGTGTCTCTTCTGTCCTAGACTCTCAGAATTCTGGTGAAGCCTGTATGTTCCTTTTTGGAATAATATTTTTAAATGCATGAAGTAAAGTAATTACAAAGTAAACCAGTTTAATTGAAATAAAATTATCCATTTAAAAAAAATCCCCCAAGTTCATGAACTCTAGGTTAGGAAGTACTACACTAAAGGGGGATGCATTATTTAAAGGAATTTTGTGAGGGATTTTTTTTCCTCAAGCAAATTATGTCTCCCCAATTTATCAGTTTTTAAAATCAATATTTTAATAGACTAATTTTGCTTCAAGAGTTGACAACCATTTGCTTTGCAAGTAAAAAACCTTTTACCTACACTGTGCTACCACCAACCCTCTGCCCTCTGCCCCTAGACAAAAGAGTAGGCTGTACAAAACCACTGAAAATTTTTCTTCAGAGAAGTGATATAACTGAGATACTATGTTTGTGGGATAAGGAAGGAAAAGTGTTAGAAAAAAAAATAAGTAGAAGATAGAAGAGAGCAGCTGTTAATATTCCACTAACCTATTCAAAACTCTCCTTGTACTTACCACTCAAGCCTATGTACCTGATAAGTTTTATTTTATCAATCTATTGCTGGTCTACTCTCAAATAGGCCTTTATTGTCAGGGATCTATGAGGACTTTCAGGAAGGAGTTGGGGGTGGTGGTGGTGGTCTAGATTTAGCATTCTGAGGGCCAGGAATTAACCCTGGGCTTCTTACTGGATGTATAATGTGTCCTACCTGTTCACACTTTGGACTTAGATATATTAGAGCATTCATTACCTCTTGTGCTCCTCACTGTAGTTGCTTTGACAAATGCACTGTGTAACACATAATGGAAGAATGTAATTTTCCTCCTTGGCAAGGAGGCCCTTCTCTTAATAGGTTTATTTGAAAATGTAAGAATCCTTTGGACAGCCTCTCCAGATGTCTCCTTTTGCCTAAAAATTAGGGTAGCTCTCAAACCTCACTCTTCTGTACTCTCTTAATGCAGTGATTATAGTGCTCGATTTAGAGTCAGGACGACCTGTGGTTCAGTTTCATATCAGACAATAGCTGTATAACCCTCAACAAGTTATTTAATGTCTCTAGGCCTCAGTCTTCTCATCTGTAAAATTGGGGAGTTGAACTTTTATGGCAAGATCAACTCCTGTCCCTCATGCTGTGTATTAAATCCACTTGTTCTTTCCTCTGTTAGATGATAAGCTTTTATGAAGGCACAGATCATATCTTACCTGAATTTGGTTGCTCAGTTCCCAAGTGTTTTCTACAAATAGTATAAAAAATTTTGGAGTTGAACTGCATTCCTTTCCCATTGTGAGTGGAGCATGGTTTGTGGAAAAACTTTGGAATAAGAGTCAGAAAGAGATGTTGGTTCTAGTTGCAGCTTTGCCATTAATCTCTCTCAGTGTGACCTCTAGCAACATTCTGGGTCCCTGTTATTTCTTCACTGGCAGATCACTCATATCCTGCTTAGCTCTAGAATTCATACTTCTAAACTAACTTCCTCTGCTTCTTAGTATCGTAAAGAGGTGGTGCAGGGCAAGTATGGTCACAGGAAGGACATGTGTCATGTTGGATGCTCAAGTAATGCATGTCTTACAGTTGTGATGAACAGTGTATCAGTTGTTTACAGATAGCTCTAGAAATGTAAATTTTGACCATTTTTCAATAGAATTTTTTTGGAAGGGGAATAATCCTTGTTAGTTGAGTCTATTAGTGCATTTTATACCAGTTTTTCCTGGACAATTTGCCCAGAATTTAACGATAACATGTTTGCATATATATATAAAATAATATTCTGATAGTGGAAATTAAAAGGGGGAGATGAACAAGAAAAGTAGCTAACTATTTAAGGTTATAAAGAAATCTAATTGAAACTGCTCTAGATAAAGTACATAGGTTGTAGAAGGAAGACTTGAGATAAACAGAGATATATGGAATTTAGGTGACCAACCAAATGGATACCGTTTTTGAGTAATATTGTCAAATTTAGAAACTCACTGAAGTGGAGAGTAATGTGAATACTCAAACATAAAAACTTATTTCATAATGGTAATTATAGCATGAGGATCAGTTTTGTAACATCAGTGTTGAGAAATTACCAAAGATCTTTAATTTGCTTTGGAATCTCCAAGCATTATCCTTCCAATTCAAAATTTATTCTTGCCTCTTCTGAAGATTAAGTTAGGCAAAAAGCATTTTCATCTGGCTGTGGATTGTTTTAGTTTCAGCACTTCTTCCTTTCTCTTCTAAAAAGAAAGCATATTTGAATATGTCAGATTACATATAAAGATTTGAGAGTATATTTCTTAGCATGATGTTAAATAGAGCCATTTTTGTTATTGTGGCTTTAAATATAAGACTTAAAAAGTTTCCAGATGCAATTCATCTTGGAAGCTGCATAATTTCTTTATAATTTAATCACCCTCTATTGAGTTTTATTTGGGGGTGGGGGTGGTAAATGAAATGGAGCTGGAGTATTTTTAAAAATTGATTTCATGTGAAAAAGTAAACATGCATAAGTTTTTTTAATCACAAAAGAAACAAATTTAAATACAAAGAATTTTAGAATGCATGAAATATTATATTTTACAAGTATTCTTCAGTTTTGTATTGTGAGCAGTCAAATAAAAGAAAAGGAGAGAAAAAGAGGGATACAGCAGGCCAGGTCTGAGTTACAGGCAAAAAAAAAAAAAATCTCTGCTCCAGCCCTCCCTGGGTGGCCTGAGCCTAATCGATGAAGCTTCAACCCTGTAGTCTCATAATTGGAACAACTTAGTGCAAGAAGACCCCTCATAGGAACCTTCATTCTTTTCATCTTCATTCTTTCAGGTATGCTTAATTATGGTTATTGAAGTTTTCATCTATATTTTAGATGTGTAGGAAATTTGTCTTTTACTAACAGGAATAGAGCAGATATTTGTTTTTCCCAATACAAATCAATGTTCTAATATTTGTGTCATTAATTTTAGTATTACTGCTTTTGAAAGAGGCCTAGTAAAAATATAAATTTAAGTTTGTTGATCTAAGCAGTTCTCAACCTGTGGGTTGTGACCCCTTTGGGGGTTGAATGACCCTTTCACAGGGGTCGCAGGGGTGACCTAAGACCACTGGAAAAACACATATTTCTGATGGTCTTAGGAACCAAGACACCGCTCTTCTGTCTCCAGCTGGGTCTGCCTACATGCAGATGCACCCACTTGCAGATATGCCCACATACTAGTCTTAAAGGGTTGTGGCATTAGGAAGGTTGAGAACCACTGATGTAAGTGATTGTCAAAATCTCTTCCAACTTTCAAATATGATTTTGCCATTCTATGACTAGCTGAACAGAATAAACTCAGAGTGGAAGAAAAAAATCCTTACCTAGAATTTAGTGTATACAGAAAACAAAACTTGTGAAATGGATGAGTATTTTAAAAATGAAGTTGTATCAGACATTTAAGAAGGTAAAAAATCTTCAGAAATAAGGGGAATTTAACTGCCAGTAAAGTCGTTGCCTGTTAAAATTTGCCTCTGATTAAATATAACTCTAACGTAAAAATAACCAAGTTTTTGGATAGATTTAGACATGAGATTTCCCGTCTCTGACTTGATTTCTTTAATGGACATTGCATTTACAATTTTTAAAAATTATTTTAGAGGCTAATCAATGTTTGAGTTTTATCTGGTAAAATTACGGAGTCACTCTAGGTAGAATTAGAGCACATATTTTACAAAAAAGATTTCTTGAAGACCTATTTTTAGAGTAGCATACTGAACACTAAGATATGTAGAAAAGAATAAGATATTGTCTTAGGCCCAATTAGATTTATAATTTTGTAGGTGATAGAAGATGTTTACCAAGTTAGCATAACATCAGAAAGAATGTTCAAAGTTTTGTGAAAGTTTGTTGTTGGCAAAGTTCACTCTAAATTGGGGGTTTGTTGTGCCATGTGACCTTAAAGTGTGATTATGTAGTAACCAGATTCATTGTGGGCAGTAGTTTGGAGAACGTTGAATAATGGGCTAAGAAGTAAGTATTTCTATTTAAATTTGTTAAGCAGCATAGGATCATCTTGTCAAAGTTACAGTTTAGGAAAATTAATTTTGCCAACAGTATGTAAATTAGTTTGAAATAGGAGGATACAGACAGATGAAAAAACTATAGTAAGAGTACCCTTTGTGAGGTGATGAGAACTTCAGCTAGGATAATTGCCGTGTAAATAGAAGAGAACATAATTGAGAGATTGTGGAGGGAGAATATCTGATTAGATATTTTTGAGTATGTGAGTAGTCAGATTATTATATTGACTTTTTGTAAATGATATGTGATGCTGTATGTAGAAATAGGAATGAGTGAAAGCAATTAATTTTTTTAAAGAGGGAGAGATATCTATTAAGAATTGTTAAAGGTGATAACTTAGACATGTCAGTATGGAAGTTGAGAGAAAAAATTGACAGAGTTAGACATTTTTAAGCCATATACATCAGGCTGTTATAAGCCAGGAAATCAGTAAATGTACAGAAGGATGATGATAGAAATCTTGGTAACTCCAACGTATAGGGAATGCGAAAAGAAAGGAAAAACAGAAAAGGCAGCCAGATAGAACTGAAGGTTTCAAAAGGGGGTGGCAGTGAACCGTGCCAATACTATTGAGAGATCAAAAGAGGGTTACCAGATGATGAATTGCACTGACCATTTAAATTAAGCATTTATTTATATCAAGTTCTGCTATATATCAGGCACTGCTAAGGACTGAGGATACAAATACAAAGACTGAAACAATCCCTACTCAAGCTGACACAGACAGAAAATGACTTTCAGTCTCGTATGGCACTCTTCTGCCTACGCTGATACAATGACATAATGGCCAAAAAGGAGGCAGGGTGTTACAAATACACAGTTCTCAGACCATCTACAATTAGTCTTAGCCATTGATAGTCTTAATGTATAATGTTTGTTTAGCCCTCAGTGAGTACTAAATGAACTGAACTATATGTATATTGGTTTTCTTGTGGTAAATGAAACCAGAAGTTTAAAGAATATGAAAGTAATTGGGAGAATGGCTTGCAAAAACATCGAGTTGACATACATTGGTTTGATCCTGTGAGCAAAAGCACCAAATTAATAATTCACGTTTATTTATTAGTTAAAGATTTAAAAGTGCAGGTAATACCAGTATCTGCATTTTTCAAACGAGGTTGCTGAAACAGATTTGTTGCTCGTGGTCACATAATTTGTGTTAGGTTTCCTTACTCCAACTCCCACACTTTCTGCTATACCATACTGCCTCTCAAGAAAAGTTATTTTGTAGTACATTTAATAAGCAAAGAGAATGACATAATGATCATAAGATCATAACTTTGGAGCTGAAAGGATCTTCAGAGACTGTCTAGTCTGATTCTCACTTTACAGATGAAACTGAGGCCTAGAAAGATTCTGATTTGCCCATAGTCACAGGGAGCAAATACCAGGCAAGATTTTAACCCAATTTCCCTGACTTCAAGAATTAGTATTTTTTTCACTGCAGTACATTTTTAGTAACATCAGGTGCATATGTTACAAAGAGCAAAGAGAAGTTTTACTAAGAACTTCAAAATATATTCCTAATTAAATACAAATGTATTTTAATGTTGTTCTTTTGGTGTGAAAGCAGGCATGGGGAAGTCATTAAAACTGGAAAATATGCTTTGAGTTCAAGAAAAGGAAGATTCCAAAGGTTTATTTATAAGCTTCATGTTGCTTCATCCCAAATACTGTATTTAAGAAGAAAACTGAATGGTAATGGAGCTGGAGAGCACTGATCACTCTAAAGGAAGCTGTTGACTTTTTAAGAAATGGAGCCTGGAAAAAATTAAAGCATTGACTATGAATCACCACCTTTCCTTGAGAAATGTTAACTGAGACACAATATTTGTCACAATGAAGAGGCCAAAAGAACTGAGAAACCACCTCAGCTAATCAGAACTTCCTGACTTGACAGAGATACATGGCAGCCAATGGCAAATTTGCTGGGAAAATACCACTGAGGAGGATACTTAAAGAAATTGAGGAAACAACAGCACCTGGTTGGGGGTTGGGGAACAGTGAAAACAGGTTAAAGAGAAAATGAGACTTAAGCAAGCTTGATAAGAAGTTCAACTAAACTACAATATCTTCTCAGAATTTGTAGATTAAAGTGGAAAGACAACAAACTAACAGATAGCAAAACAGATTAGCTGATGGTTTATAGGAATTTGTTCTCATCCATAAAAATATTGGAAGTAAGGTAGCCAGCATGATGTTATACAAGGAATGGTGGATTTGGAGTCAGAAAACTTGAACTTGATTTTGGACTCTCTAGAACTGAATGATTTTGGACAAATCACTGCATCTCTTCAGGCTGCTGATTCTTTATAAATACAGTTATGGGTTGAACTAGATGACTTGTAAAATTTATAGCTGCAACACTATGTTCTGTTATGGCACAAAATTGAAAAGAAAGATAAAAAAAGACCACAGAATATTACAGGGACCTTAGAAATTATCTAATCTAGCTCCTATATTTTGTGGATGAGAAAACTGAGTCCTAAACAGGTGAACTTTGTTGCCAAAAGTTCACACAGTGAGTAGTAGAACAAAGATTTTACATAGGTCTTTTGACTCGGCATGCAGTACACATTCCAGCACACCTTGAGATACATGTAGAAGAAATTCATCTTGAAAATGACAGTTTTAAAGACATTGGAGGATAGGTTTTTATTGTGTCTGAAAAAGAGAATCCAAAAGAATGTAAAAAATAAGTGAGCAATCAGAAAAAGCAAGAGTTTGTATTTGTTTATGGAGTGGATGGATGTAAAACAAGCAGGATAAGAGGGTTGTGTTTGTAAATAACTTGAGAGCAATTGAGATGTCCATAAACACTTATAAACTTGCTCTCTTAGTAAAATCTCTGAGAATAGTTTGCTTATTTCTTGAAGATACCCTTCATGAATATATGAGAAAGAAAAAGGGAAGCTTGTGCAAATTCCCCCTGCCTCCCTTCCCCCAAGAAACACTACCTATTGGGGTGGTTAGGTGGCGCAGTGAATAGAGCACCAGCCTTTGAGTCAGGAGGACCTGAGTTCAAATTTGGCCTCAGATACTTAGCACTTACTAGCTATGTGACCTTGGGCAAGTTACTTTACCCCAATTGCCCTGCTTTCCCCACTCCAAAAAGCCAAAAAAGAAAAGCTGTTACAAAACAAAAAACCATTGAACACTACCTATTTATTACCACATAACTGATTTAGATCTCTTATCTTCAAAAGGCAATCTATAGAAAATGCAGCTTTTAAGTGCAGCTTTCTCAGACAAGGTATCTCCTGTTTCTACATTTAGGTTATATAAAATTATAATGTGATTGCAAATTTTTTTTGTGACTAGAAAATTGTAATCAAATGAGGTGTTACATATGGGAGATATGTAGTAATCAATGCCATGGGTTTACCTGGAAGATAATTCCCAAAACAAATGGATTCCTTATTTGGCAAAGTTCTCCTTATGTCTGTCTTCGATGCCATTATCTTAATTGCGTGGAAACCCAGGACACTGGTTTGAACAAAACCTATTACAGTGATCATATGACCACAGAAAAAGTGGATGAAAAATACATACAAGATTGAAATGCTGCTGCATTGGTGGGCACATTTAATTATCAGTATTGTTATCTTGGATTTTCACTCCAGATGTACAGTGAATCGTATCTAGAGTTGAATAATAGAAAATAAGACTGGATCTTACTTTGGGAGTTATACAGTGCTTTCAATAATTCTTTTTTATTACTTTCTGTTTTCTTCCCCTCAAAACCCCCCCCCCCATCTATTTTATTTTATTTTTTTGTGATTATACAGGACATCTTTATAGTGGACATATTGTGACAGTGATCATATGTCCTTCCTTCCT
>JAQQSW010014138.1:0-12170 GCA_028646575.1 Pseudocheirus occidentalis | reverse complement strand
TTCCTTTTTCTCATGTTGGCCAGTCTATTAATTGCTTGGTTTTTTTTATCTCTGTGGAACTCTGCTTCCTGGAGTGGGAAAGCTCTGTCCCAAATTCGCTGGGGCCCTCACAGCTGCCGGAGCTCTTAGTGGGGTGCTGCAGCCCCACCTCCCAGCCTTGGCTCACTGAAAGCGCACCCCAGGACCACCACTCAAGACCATGATCCAGATCGAGGCCACTCAACGCAGGAGCCCTTGGCCCTGATGGATCAAGTCAGCCCCCCTGCTATCTGCAGGCCGAGGGCTCTGAAGCAGCCCAGTGGGGGCCGTTGGGGCTTTCAGATGTTCCTGCTGCTACAGCCGCCTCCTGCTGCTTCCTTGTCCTGGGAGCAGTTTGGCTGGACCCCCTCTTCTCCTCCCGAGTTAGCAAAATCCACTGACCTTTCTCTTAGCCTTTTTTCTTCTGACCTGATAGATGTGGTAATTGTGCCTCCAGCGCAGCTGATCTGCTCTCCTATAGCCGTGGTTCCCAGCCCGATGCCCCAGGGCTTGACCCAGCCGGGGTTTTAGCTGCAGGTCCCAGACTGCTGTGAAGAGCCCCACCTGCTGCGCTGCCTGTAGCAACAGATGTTCTTTCTGTCTTTTGGAGAGTTTTGGAGCTTGAAAATCTGTTTAGCGTCCCATTTTATGAGTTTTTTAGTGTGTTTGTGTGGGAGCTGTGGTGCTTTGCTGCTTCTATGCCGCCATGTTGGCTCCACCCCCAAGATCAGATAATTCTGTATGTCAAAAGTAGCCTCTTGAGGCTCTCTTGGTTTCTTTCTTCATTTTCCTCTATTCTCTATTTGAGCCCTGAATATTAACTTGTCTGTCAGGTTTGTGTCTTGTAGACTATCAGCTGGCCACCTGAGATGGTCGTGCAACAAAGATACTGTTCCACATTTTCCTCCTCCCCTGGACACTGCTTTAGCTTCATTTTACTCCCCTTGCCACCCCTCCTCAGGCAGGGAAAGCTCCTTTGTCCCTCTCCCAAAAGCATTTGGGTGGATGGTGAGGCAGACAGGAGTGCTGAGGCAGATTAAGCAGGCAGGAGGTGGGATGTGAGATGTTAGATAAGATGCAAGGCATGACTAGCCATAAGATTGATCAAAGGAGACTATGCATTGAAGCCTCTCACTGTGGGGACATGCCTGTGCACTTTCTACCTATGCTGTGTTCTGGGCCCCACCTTGAACCACTTCTGTTTATAGCTCACAGATTCCTAATTCCCACCCTGTGGCTAGAGTTAGGCCTGCTTCCTCAGGACTGGAAGTTTAATACCTTAATTCAAATAGGGCACTCTGCAGGGCAAGGCAGAGTACATGATTGATGGGTGCGTCACCATCATTCCCAATATACTCCACACAGCTCTCCCCTATTCCTTGAGGACCCTGCTTGGAATGTATCCTTTGAGCCCTCAAAACAAATTACAGGCAGCCTCTTGGATGCAAGACATCCACTCCAGCCTGGTATCTCCCTATGTCCTCCTGGAGGACATGGTTCCCCTCCCTTGTTTCCCTCATTCTGACTCATTATTAGTCAGTTTATATGCTTTCACACTTGGTCTGTGCTTATTTAACCTTTTGGTTTGCTTTGTGTCTTCTCATCTGCAGAAATTCCACTTTCAGATTTTAGGATACCAACCCTTGCCCTTGGTGCTCCTGAGTGTTTTATCTCTCTTCACCCTGGACTCAGCTAGCACCACATTCCACCTCCCATGCTGACTACCCCTCCTCAACCATTTCTGGGTACCTGAAATGGAATCTTTGTCCCTGTGCAGCAGGAAGCAGTTACTGAAGACAGTGACCTTCATCCCTTTGTCCTGAAAGAATTCTCCTGCCTAGCGGTTGAGTGGGGAAGTGATATGGATATAAAGGTGCCCTAAAGGTTGAGTTGCTCATTCCCTGATGTTCTAAAGTCCAAGCAGGCCATTCTGCCAGGGACTACCCTAGCCAGGCCTGGGGTTCCTTCCAGGCTACTCAAACCCCTTGGACTATCCTTCAGGCAGCAGCAGCAGGATATCCAACCTCAAGTCTGCTTGCTCTTACTCCTGAGGGTGGCCTTATTGCTAGCCAGACACCCCCTAGCTCTTTTGTCATGGTTTTTTTTTTTGCCATTTACGGCATGGTAAATTCATCCTGTCTTGACTTAGCCTTTGAATGCTGCCTTTGCATGAATCCCTGACCTCCGTACTATGTTGAGGTAGCCATAGAACCCATTACCACTTCTAGGGAGTATGACTGGGGCCAGCCAAGGCTTTTCTTGGGAGATGTCCAAGGTTCTGGGCTCTGCCTGAGAACCAAGGACAGCAACATGTCTGTTTCTCCCTATAGCCCCATTTGTGGCTCTACCTTTGAAGGTAAATCCTCTACTTCTGGTTTCTTTCCTGCCCCACCAGGAGTCTGGTGGGCATGCCTCGATGTCTTCACCAGGTGTGTTTATGCCATGGTGTTTGTAAAACAGAATCCACCAAGTGGCCTCCTTTGTGTCCCAGTAACAATAATCCCCAAGGTCTCCCTCCTCTCAGGAGAGGGGTGGGGATGGAGCTATTTTGCTCCATGGGAAGTCCAAACTTTTCATCAAAGGTGCATGGTCCCCCTCTTTATCTCCATTTTGGTGGAGCTAGGAGTCATGGGGTCAACTCCCATTGGGACAACTGCCCTAATTAAGGGGGACGGGAACTACTGGGAACTTGATGCACAGGTGGACTTTGATCTCTCCCACCTAGAGTACTCCATCTCCGTCCTGCGGAAACAGATTGATTCCCTTGTGGAGATAGTCCTCCAAAACCACAGGGGCCTAGATCTTCTGTTTCTCTGGCGGGGAGGCCTCTGTGCTGCCCTTCAGAAATCCTATTGCTTCTATGCAAACATCTCCCTCATGGTGCAGGAAAGTTTGATTTTGGCCTGTACAAATTTGGCAGACTGACAGAGTGAAAGGGAAGATGCTGAAAACTGGTACCAGTCACTATTTCTAACATCCCCTTGGCTCACTTCTTTAGTATCTGCCCTAGCCGGTCCCCTAATTCTTCTTACCCTAGCTCTTATTTTAGGTCCATGTCTGATCAATTGCTTTCTCCAATTTGTCAAATCCCGCATTAACTCTGTCAAGTTACTTATTGTCAGGGATCCCTACTCCCGGTCCCTTGATGTTGGCCCCCTTTATTATTGTGACGATGTGGTCCCCTCTGTGTCAAGGGTTTGACACTGTCCATAAGAAGTGGGGAAGGTTGTACTTGGCCTCACCTGGTCCCCTGACCCTTCCCCTTCCCCTTCCCCCATTCTGCTCTAGCCAGCCATCTTGTTCCTGTTTCCTCATGGAAGTTGGCTGCAGACCCCTACCCCAAGGTTTCCCCACATGCAAAACTTAAAATGTATACTAGCCAATCCCTGCTGTAAGCCCCTGCTTATGCATTAAGAGTGAGGAGGTACCTTTACATACCAGTGATGTGCTGTTGGTAAAGCCTGTTTGATTTGGGCAAGGTAAGATGCAGCCCCAAAGAGCAAGTGCTAAATAAAATCCACTTCCAAAATTTGCACTTGGGGTCTCACTTGCTTTTTTCAGCACAACAAAAGTAGAGCATGACCCATAATGGCAGTCCAGGTTTGTAAAATCCAATTTTGAAATGCAGCATCTAAATCTCTTGGTCTTAGTTGCACATAACCCTGTTTTGTGGGTATTTCTTTTTAAAACGTGTTTTTAAAATATTATGGATTGTTTTCCAAGTAGGTCTGAAAACAGAGTGTTTATTTTTGGCAAAGTTATGTTAGCTTCAGAATTATATTTCTTCCCTGGTGATTTGTTGTTGTATTGCTTTTCTTTACTCACCATATGATTTTGTAAGAGAATCAGTATCACAGCCACATTATATGTATTATATTCCATGCTAGAATTGAAGTGGCAGTTGTGGTGGAAACTACAATGCATTTGGAGCCCTATCCAGAGTTTCAGAGGACTTACTCTGTCACTTACTACTTGTATGACCTTGGATAAATCATCTATATGAGACTCAGTTTCCTGAGTTTGTTATAAGCAAACAAACAAATAATATATATACATATACATATATTATATATGTATACATACATACATACATATGTCTCTGTGTGTATGTGTGTGTGATGGGTGTTAGTTTAATTGTCAAATTTGACAAATAAAGAAACTGATGCCTGGAGAGGCTGACTCTCCTAAGCTCACAAAGGAAGCAATGAGAGAGGTTCCATTTGAATGCAGTTCCTCCCACCGAAATTCAAGGGTTTTTCCATTGTATCATGTTACCATACTTCTACTCATTAAGATTAGAGTATGGTGATACACATACACACACATACATAAAATATATAAACACATTAATAGATTACATATACAATGCACAGTAATAAATGACCACAGTAATCTAGTATTTGATAAACCCAAAGATCCAATATTTTTGTGGAAGAACTCACTATTTAACAAAAACAGAAAAACAGTTTCGCAGAAACTAGGTATAGACCAGTATCACACATCATATCAAGATAAGATCAAAATAGGTATGTGATTTAGACATAAGTGTGATACCATAAATAAATTAGGAGATCATAAAATAGTTTACCTGTCATATCTATGAATAAGAGAAGAATGTATGACCAAACAAGAAAGAGGGAGGATTATTAGATTTAAAAAGAGCAAGGAGAGAGTTCTGGCCTTGGAGTTTAGAGCATCTGGAACTGAATCTTTTCTCTGGTTTTCTCAACTTCTCAGTGCTACTGGTAACTTGCTGAGCCTCCAAATCATATTAAGTTGATGACCTGATATTACACTTCTGGAATAAAAGCATATATTTGTATATATGCATTTATATATACACATAGCACATTTATATTGAGATCTATTAACTGTCTACCTGTCTCTGACTATTTCATCCATCTGCCCATCCATCCATCTGTCCTATCTATCTATCTGTCTGTCTGTCTGTCTGCCTGTCTGTCTATCTATCTTTCTATACATCAATGTTGCTGTGTATCTACTATCCATCTCTCATTGTCTCTCACTCACTGTGTCTATCCATCTATCCATCTGTCCATCCATCCATCAATCATCTATTTATCTATGTTGCTGTGTATCATCTATCCATCTATCTCTCTATGTATCCATCTATACATCTCTCACTTTATCTCTCACTGTCTAGCTCATCTTGTCTCATCTCGTCTCATCTCGTCTCTCTGTCTCTCTCTGTCTCTCCCATCTCATCTCATCTCATGTAGCTCTCAATCTTTCCATCTATTTTCACACATTAATATCCTTAAATATCAGCATCTTTAAAATCTTTAAAATGAAGAGACTGGACTAGATTATCTCTAAGGTCCCCTCTCGCCCTAATATGCTACAATTAAAATTTCTTACAGAATCTCAAAAGTGTTTTCCAAACTGTGTTCCACAGAAATGTGATATTCCCCATGAAGTGAATAGGAAGTTACATGAGAGAATTTTGATGATAGTGATATCCCCCTAAAATATTGAATGTGCTCATTTTCAGCAGCTATTTTCCATGTGAACATATACTTAATTTGTACTATTTAGATCCAGAATTTCCCTGACCTCCCATTATCTCATATATATCCCATAACGTTATGCTTTCCAGATCAGCAATTAAAAATTCTTTCAATGTATTTTAAGTCCAAACATGTCTTATGGCCCCATTACTTTGGAAACATTCCTCTACATACTCAAACTGATCCTCAGGGATGAGTAAAGTATTTCTGTTAATGTGGCCCCCTCAGACCACTAGAGTCTTTTAATACTATTTAATACATTGAATTAATAACATGGGACAATTGATCTTCTCAAAGGATTTATTCAGACAAATGATAAGAAAATGGATCTTGAGGAGGATCAAATTATATACTTTTTCCCTTTTGTTTTAGGTTATTATTTTAGAGTTACATTTATTTCACTTGATCTTCAGTGACACTGTCTTTTAACACTTCAGCCTTTTGTTTTAATTTGGGGGCCATTAAATAGTAATTGTGGAAATAGATTCATCAGTGAATAGTTAAGTTTCTCTGCCAGTACTGTTCCCCTACTCTCAACTTCCAACCCCTATTTAGTAATTAGAGGGCTAGAATGAAAATTTGAATTCTTTAAGGGAGGTATTATTTAAAGGAAAACATGATGTTCCCCAAAATAGCTATTCTGTAATCCCAGGTTTTGAAATATAAGGTATAAAGTAGAATGCAAACATTGAGGAGAGGTAAGAGACCTATCCTAGAGTTCACCATAAACTGGTGGGTGACATTGTTACATAGAAAGATGCCTCCTCTAGATCAAAGAGATTGATTTGGCTGCTGGGCAAATGGTGCAGTTTCTGACATAGGAAATATGAAATTGGAAGGGTCATGCTATGACTTCTGAATTGATAGATGACTTGGAAAGACCCAATTGGCATTCAAATCCAATAAAATTCAGAGAAGCAGATAAAATAGCCCAGCACACAAAGACAGTTTATCTTGGTCTATTTGCTTTTTGCTAGATGATTATACAGAGGAACCCAAGTCACACACAGTGACAGATTTTTTTTTACCCTGAAAATTTCGGTATGTTTCAATATAAAGAGGTAGTTGAAACAGCCTAGCTGATTGCAATAAGCCTGTGATTATACCTGGTGACATACATAGTCCTGTAGTAGGTACAGATGTAGAAAAACAATGAATTTATACATGAAGGAAAATTTATCTCATTTGACAAAGGGCCCTTATTTTTTATTAAAACATGGTCTGATGCTACTTCCACAGATTTACCTGCCATAGCTTGAGGGAAAGAATATGACAAACCACAGCAAATAATGCAAGTTTGAGCAATATTTTCTTAACATTATGCATTATGGGGTATATATTATCTGACAGCTAAAGGATAACTGGGACTCCAGCAGAATCATGCCTCATTCTACAGAAAAAAATGAAATAAAGGAACACTGAAAAAAATTAATTTTTGCAATAAATGTCACTAATGTTCATTGCTATCTGTGATCTTTATTAGTGGCTCACCTTTTGGAAGTGTTGAGGGAACTGAAGAACTGTAGGTATCCATAGCTGATAAGATTAGCCAATACAGTATCATTTAAATCACTATATGACTTTGATTAAAGCATGACCTCAGTTTCCTTACCAGCAACATGTCAGTTAAACTAGATCAATGGTTCCCAAACTTTGTGGTACCCATTTATATTCTTAAAAATTGTTGAGGATCCCAGAGAGCTTTTGCTTATGTTTGTTGTATCTCTGTTGATATGTATTATTAGAAATTTAAGCTGATACATTAAAATATTTATATATTAGCTTATTTAAAATAGTAATAACACTAAAGCAATTGTTGTTAATATAAATAACATTTTAAATGAAAACTGTATTTTCCAAACTACAAAAGAGGAAGAATAGAATTTTTAAAACTTATTTTTTGCAAATTAAACATCTGGATTCATAGAAGACGATTGGAATCTTATCTCTGCTTCTACATTGTTTGTTGTGATGTTTTGTTTTGGTTGAAGTGTATAAACAAAATCTAGCCTTACACAGATATGAAGTTGGAAAAAGGAGAAGTATTTTAATAGGCAAATAGCACTTAAGAGTTAATATGAAAATAGTTTTGACTTTGCAGATCCCCTGAAAGGGAATCTTTGGGGTGTGCAGATCATACTTTGAGATCTGCTAGAGCTGATGGTTTCTAAGATTCCTTCCAGATCTGACTTTCTTTTATTTTGATTATGAGTATGGGAATGGAAATAAAATAGGTAATTAGGGAAACAGTTCACCTAAAACTCTGGAGGTTGTAAGGAAAGGTTTTTGGGAACTTAGCCTTTCTTTTTATCAGTAGGGACTCTGGTAGTCTGTTAGTATTGAATGGTATTGATATGAGGGCTAATTATATTTATCTCATAAAACATGATGGATTTATTCTGCGGGGGCAGCTAGATGGGGCAGTGGATAACTTTTTAATTCAATCATTTCAGTTGTGTCCAACTCTCTGTCAACTCATTTTGAGTCATGGATTTGAACTCATGAAGATTAGTCTTCCTGATTTCAAGCCCAGTACTCTGAATTGGGTACCAGACTTGAAGTCAGGAAGGCTCATCTTTCTGAGTTTAAATCTTGCCTTAGATACTTCCTAAATGTGTGACTCTGGGTGAGTCACTTAACCTTGTTGCCTCAGTTCCTCATCTTCCTGAGTTCAAATCTGACCTCAGACACTCACTAGCTGTTGGACCTTGAGCAAATCACTTAACCTTGCTTGCGTCAGTTTTCTCATGTGTAAAATGAGCTGGAGAAAGAAATGATAAACCACACTCTAATATGCTTGCCAGGAAGACTCCCAAAACGGGTCAAATAAAGTAGAACACAACTGAAAAACAACTGAATGAATTTATCATATACAAAATCCTTACATCAAATGTAGCCCATAATCAGGGAAATGTGTCAGTGGAAGAAAGAAGAAAGAAGAAACAAACAAATTATCAGTATTTAAAGGACAGCCATGGTGATGAGCAAAGGGGTTTAGAAGGAGCCTAGATAGAAGATGAAGAAACCATCCAGCAAATTAGAGGATTATCAAGTTTAGGTGGAGATCATTCCACATTTACTTCCTTAATTTCCTCCCTCCCCACCTTTTCCAGTAGATATGTTGCTTCTGAGGTGGTGAGTATATGTATGGGGGAAAAAGACATTCTGCAGGAAGGTTCCTGACAAACCCTGGAAACCACTAGATGCTGATGAGAGGATCCATGGTACAGGAATTATCCAGGTTTGTTGTTCTTGCCCAAGGGGAGCAACAGTAACAAGAAAATATAATAGGATTTTTCATTGTGTTTCCTTGCACATTATCTCTCTCTAAGGACAAAATGAGGGAAGTAATGGCTTACATGATTTTAGACCCATTGTACACAATAGTTGAAGAAGTCTGACATCCTTAACAATAATAGATACTTTTCTTAAAGTTTTCATAAAATGACTAGAATGTAGGGAGTTGAAATTTTTTATTTTGTTGTAGGATAGTAAGCATAGTTATTGGATTTAATGAGGTTAAGAGACTAAGAAGAGGCATTGTGTTGTAATGGAAAGAATAACAAACTAGAGGTGAGAAGACCCAAATTCTAGTACCATCTCAGTCCCTACTAGCTGTGTGATCTTGGGTAAGTCCCTTAACTTCTCTAGGATTTAGTATCTACATTCATCAGCTTTCCTGTCAAGCTTTTCCCAATTCTATGAAATTTCTTTTTTCTGTAAAAGAGCAAAAAACTTCCCTTCTTTCTGTAGCACTTTATTCAAACTGGTCTTAAAGAAATACATTAATAATATGCCATGTCCAATATATCATTCTCATGAATTCAAGTAACACCAGAGAAATCTGAATAACAGGATCTTTTTATGATTACTCTTGCAAAAATGCACTGCAATACTTTCTAAAGCATTGATCAGATGGAGATCTAATTCTTTCTCTTCTCCTCCCCAAACACACACACACACATGCGTGCATGTGTACACACACACACACACACACATACCCTTCTCAATAAAAAAAATAGAGACCATTAGTAATGGCTTAGTAGGCTCTTTTTTATGGAATCTAAACCTGAGATTTCATTGGTGTAAAGAACTACAAATGAGGACATTTTCTCAGCTAATATAGATATACAACTATTCTATAATTTCTTATCTTAAAGAATTGCCTAAAAGATTAAATTACTTGTCCACAATCATATCTAATATGTGTCACAAGCAGGACTTGAGTCTAAGTCTTACAGAATTTGTGTTTGGTCTCTTGAATCAGCACACCAATATTGGATAAATCAACCATTTGTATAGAATATATAATATTATATATAATTAATCATATTATATATAATATATAATATTAATCATATTATATATAATATGTAATTAAGCATGTATACTACTGATGCTGCTAGTGCTACTTTTTTATTACTATTACTACTACTCCTTCTACTACTCCTTCTACTACTACTACTACTACTACTACTACTACTACTACTACTACTACTGCCGCTATGATGATGACTACTACTACCGCTATGATGATGACTACTACTACTGCTATTTCTGCTACTGCTACTACCACTACTATTACTACTGCTGCTGCTACTACAGATACTTCTATTGCTACTGCTGTTTCAACTATTGCTACTATTACTATTACTGCTGCTGCTGCTACTACTATTACTACTATATTGCTACTACTGCTTTTACTACTATTGCTGCTACTACTGCTACACTGATGCTTTAACTACTAGTGTAGCATTTGTATAGAGGATTTATAGAGTACTTGTAGGTTTTTCAAAGAGATTTACATGCATTGCTTTATTTGATCTTGACAACAACCCTGTAAGGTAGGTTCTATTATTCCCTTTTTGCCTATGATAAAACTGAGGTAGACAGAAGCTAAGTGGCTTGCCCATGGTCGCACTGCTAGTAAGAGCTTGAGGCAGTATTCAAACTCTGGTCTTTCTGATTCCAAGTCTAGTGCTCTACCCACTATGCAACCTGGCTACTTAAGTGCCTCTTTCCCCCAAATCCTGTGCTAGGCTTGGAGAGGCAAAAATGTACCTTGATTTCACGGAGCTTCCATTCAAACATGTGCACATATAGCTTGTGCATATATAGCTCTCTATACATGCACGTGTAGATAGCATGTACATATATACGCAAAAACATACATATAATATGTTCAATACAATTATAATATATAATGAAACATATACATATAAAATATACAAAAGCTGTGCACCAAAAATATACATTTATATATGTTATTAAATATATCTATGTATATTAAATATATTTATAAACATATAAAAAATTCAGTGTCTTTTTCAGGGGAAGGCATTAGCATAGGGAGACTAGAAAAAGAATTATCCCAAAGGGGGTATTTAACGGGAGTTAAAAAAAATCTAGAGATTCTAAAAGACAGAGGTAGAGAAGGAGTACATTCCAGACATAGGAGACAGGCCATAAAAAAATGTAGAATTGGAAGCTGGAATGCCATTTGTGAAGCATAATAAGTACGTTATTTTGGACCATAGAATGTATAGAAGTGAATAATGCATAATAAGGCTAGAAGGCTATGGATATGGTCAGACATTGCCTGGTATGCTGCTTTGAAAACATAATCATTACTCTGACCAGGCTTTCAGAATTCCTGTTATTGACAGTAGTAGCCACCTGGAGCAAAAGGAAAGATGTTATTATTCCAAAGGAAAAAAAAATCTAACTGCTTTTTTTTTTTAACATGAAAGCACTTTGATGAAGAGAAGGGCTATGAAAAAAGTGTCTTTGTATTTCCCTTAACTTTAATTCAATATTAATTTTGTGCATAGTAAGCTTCTTGTACTCTTGTATAGTGGGATTGGATTTTTGAGTTAAAAATAATATATTAAGGAGAAATTATGCCTGTCTCTTATCTCACTAGTAATAATAGAAGTAGTCAGTAATATTCATAGCTTTGTGTTGGCGTTGGGAAACAATAAACTTTTTTTTCTTGTTCTAGTAGCTACCACATGGACTAATCTAGGTCCAGATCTTTAAAAAGTATTTCTCCTTTTAGAATAATGTTCAAGCCTTAACAGTATGAATAAACACTATATTTACATTTTCTTAATATATTTAATCTCCTTAGTGTGGAAATATAAAAGTTAAAAAAGGAAACAAAGAAATATGCTTCAGGAGGCAGCCCATTCCAAGTCTAATATATTAGTAGTTTAGTGTTAAGTACAATTCTGATATTGTCAAATCAATTAATTAACAAACATTTGTTAAATATTTACTACCTACAAGGCATGATCTTGAAAATGGTAGCAATATAAAGACAGGAATAAATAATTTCTCTGTTTAGGGAGCTTACATTCTAAAGGGGATGACAATACATATGCATTTACATATATACAAGACGTGTACTAAGCAGAAATAAAGAATTCTTGGATAGAAAAGGAGCATCAGCTGAAAGGACCCTTGCTGAAGGTGGTTTAACTGAATTTTTTTTTCCTTTTTCATTTTAATTTATTTTCTTGGTTACATCATTCATTTCCACAAGGTTTTGAGTTACAGATTTTCTCCCCTTTTTGCCCCTACCCCCCAGCCCAGAACATTGATCCCACTGTAAGGCCCCTCCCC
>JAQQSW010014137.1:0-12170 GCA_028646575.1 Pseudocheirus occidentalis | reverse complement strand
TATGTGTGACAACCAACCTTGACAAACTGGACTCTGCTCAGCAATGCACAGTTTTAAGACAACTCTACAAGTCTTAGGATGGAAGTAGATATCTACGTTCAGAGAAAGATCTAGAAAGAACAGAGTTTAAATGTAGACTGGAGCAATCTACATGCTATTGTTCTTTTCCATGTTTGGTTTTCTTTCTTTTTTCCCATTGTTCACTCCATTGGTTACAAGCCTTCTATACAACCAGACTAATGTCCAATGTGAAAGTATCTGCAGATCCTATACTTGATTGCATGCCACCATGGGGGGGAGAGGGGCAGGAAGAAGAGAGACGGGAGAAAATTTGAAACTCAAGGGATTGTGGAACTGAATTTTAATAAAATTTTAATAAAAGTAAATAAATCAATTTTAAAAATGAAAAAAATTAAAAAGTTTAAAATTATAAACAAGAGACGTATCAACAAATATCTGTCTTTGATTCACATGTATATGCCTAATACTGGCATCACTAAATTCAAAGATTACGAATTGTTTAGTCACTTTTCTAATTCAAAATTATTTTCTAGAATGGTTAGTCAATTCTCAGCTTCACCAATAATGTATTACTGTACCTGTCCAACACTAACAATTTCTACCTTTTATCATCTTTGCCTATTTGATGGGCTTAAGTTGAAACTTCAGTTGTTTGAATTTGTATTTCTATTACTAGTGGAGTATTTGTGATTACTGACCATTTGCATTTCTTACTTTAAAAATAAGTTTATATGCTTCAAATCCTCATGTACTGTGGAGTCTGGCTTTTGCTCTTAAATATTTTGCTTAGCTAGTAGAGCTTTATCAGAGATATTTCAAGTTAAAAAAAACATTCTCTACTCATTTCTTCTGATTTTATTTCACTGACTTTATATGAAATTTAAAACTATCATCTTCTATCTGCCTCCCTTCAACAACCCTTTTCACTGTCTCTCAAACTTTTAACCTTTATCCAGGGCATGTTTCTATTTCTTCCCTCTCCCTGGCCTTTTTGTATATATATATATATATATATATATATATCACATTAGCATTCCCATCCAGATTTTAAGTTCCCTGAGAATAACAATCCTGTCCTACAGTTCTTTTCCTATCCTCTAAAGTACTGACATTTATTCCTTAACTGATTTAGCTCTCCCTTACATCTTTTCTTCTTTCAATCCTAGATCCTCTCCATATTTCTCTCTTAGCTCAATGCCGTAAGGCCCAGCTCCATCTTGTCCCAGCCTCAGCTACCATCCATCTCTAGGTTCAGGCATATTTTCTCCTGTCTACCCATTTGTACATCTCACTTCTTTCTTTAGGTAGCACTGCTTACTCACCCACAACTAGTATAAGCTCTATTTCCCATCCCCACTCTACCCCATCTATAGTTATTGATATACATTTATCCCCTCTACTTCTTAAATTCTTTCAGTGAAAGGTTTTGTCTTATTGATACTTGTATCCTATAAACTGGCTATTATGTAACCATCCTACAGGAGTAATGTCTATTCAAATACTAAGTGATTACTATGTCATAGCAAAGGTACTGTGAGGTAACAGAGATTCAAAGATATATCAGAGACAATCCTTGCCTTAAGGAAGTTTACAATATATTATAAGAATGAGCATGTATTATAGATAAGTAAATATAAAGTAATTAGAAGAGGAAGGGAGCACCAACAATGTGTACTTGGGAGAAATGAGGGTTTCATAAAAGTGGCTCTTGAAAGAGGCCTGAAGTAAAATAAGAGCCAGAGTTCAGGACAATTATATTCTGGGCTTGTATAAATGGGCCCCAAAAGGGCCATGAGATATGTCCACTTTGAGAAATGGCCAGTAGTAATCCAGTTTTGTTGGATGTAGAGTAGATAAAAAGAAATAATATGAAATAAGGCTTATGGCTTTACATGCCAAGATGAGGACTTTGCATTTAATCCTAAAGGCAACAGGGAGTCAGTATGGGTTTTAGCATAGGGGGTGACATGGTCAGAACTGTGCCAAAAGACCTGTTTTGTCAGCTGTTCTGAGGACAAACTAAAAGGAGGAGAAAACTAGAGAAAGTAGCCTAATCAGGAGATTCCTATAAATAGAAAGCAAAGAACTGATGTGAGTACAAATCAGGACAGTGGTATTGTGAGAAGAGAGAAGGGAATAGATTTGAGAGGTGGTAGGGACAAAAAACTGACAACTAGGCAACAGACTGATTATAGTAGGGTAAAGAAGGATGAAGGTGATTCTGATGTTATAAATTTTAACTATTGGAAGAATGGCCATGCTCTCAAAAGAAAGAGAAGTTTAGGGAAGAAGATGAGCAGTAAATTCAAGACACTGATGGACATCAGATAAGATCAGATCAGATAAGATATATTTAGCAAGAAAAACAGAGCTATGGGAGAGTTCAGGGTGTAGTACATAAAGCACTAGACTTGGGGTCAGAAAACCCTAAGTTCTGACCCCTTAATTCAGATATCTACTACCTGTACAGTCAATTTAACCTTTCTGGATCTCAGTTTTCTCATCCTGAAAATGAAGGGGTTAGTCTGGATGACATCTAGGATCCCATCCAGTTTAAAATTCTGGTTATGTGATCCCTGTGAAATTAGAACTGGATATCTCACATAAAGTCTCCAAAGTGGGATTCACAGGAGTTAACTAAGGTGTGGGAAAAAATATCTACTTTTATTTTATTTAAAGAAGAAATTAAGCTTTATCAATATTTAACATAAAAATTGACAATGGTATGCCAGGTATCCAGAAGAAAGAATTCCAAAACATGGAGGGATTGATGGTAGTATACTCATTCATTCACTTTTTGCATATTATAAGGTAAAAAAATTTTAATATCTTTGGCTAAGTGGATTTACATATTATTTATCTATTTTTAACGAAACTGATTTTTATAAAAATGGAAAACTTATTTTTAAAAGATTCTTGAAAAGAAAACTGAGCACTTAAGGTAATACCAAAATTTGAGGCACTGGTAAAGAAGATACTTCTACTCCCACTATATCCATTTCCTCAGCCACAAACTAAAAACAGACAATCTAATCAGATATGATAAAATTCAGCAAAAAAAAATTTTTTTTTAATTATTACTCCTCTAACACATACTAGTTGTGTGAACCACTTAACTTCTCTGGACCTTGGTTTCCTTAGCTGTAAAATGAGGAGGTTGGGACTTGATAACTGTTTCTTCTAGTTCTAAATCAAAAAACCTATGATTAAGAAAATTTTAAAATGTGGCTTTATATCCTCTTTTATTAATGAGTAACTTCACACTAAGTTTACACTGTGCTTTGAAATATTGACTAATGATTATATAAAGCCAATAATTAGTAGAACATTTAAAACTAAGCTTGTGTTGCCAAAAACAACGTATGTCACCTATAAAAACCAATCTGCACACTTAAACTTGCAAATTTTATAACTTATTTAAAAATCTAGCAAACTGAAAGCTTCAACAGGTTTTCAATTCATTTATTTCAAATATGGGCCCTAACTTCTGAAAGCTTGTAAGAACAGACACCAGGAAAGAAAGAAGTCAATAAGGCAAATTTCGACAAAAACCTATGAATAATTTTGGTGGCTGGGTTTGGAAATTGTGAATCATGATTGTGTATCATGACTACATCAAAAGATGAAGAAAGAATACAACCAAATGAAGCATTTCTTTTGTTTGGATCTTTATATGAAGTTGTCTTTTTCAGCTATGCCAATCATTAAGATGAAGTATCAAGATACTACAAACTGTTCAACCAAAATGTACTGTTAAACAAAAATTTTAAAGATTATTCCATCTACATCTCATTTTTCCATGTCTTGTGTTTTATAATATACCCATGTGTACAGTAGTATGCATATAATTTCTAAAAATACAAATATAGGGGTGCTGCTAGAGGTTTACAAAAAACAATTAGTTTGAGTTCATTAACACAGTGGATAGGAAATGGGGTGAAGAATCTGTAAGACCTGGGTTCAATTTCCTCCTCAGTCTGGTGTGTGAGCAGGGCAAATGAATTCCCAGTGCCTACCCACTTGCACTGGTAGAGGGAGCTTCCTTTTAATCCAAAAACTAAAATTCCAAGTTATCATAGAGATATATTTAAACCCACGGAAACAAATGAGATCACCAAGGGTAGCAGAAGGTAGCCAAAGGAAGTAGGCTACCAGCACTCAAAGGTCCAGGTAGAAAGAGAAAAAGTAGGGAGCACTATCAAGGAAATCAGAGAATGAAGAATCCAAAAAAGGGGCTGGCTGACTACATCAAAAGATGAAGAAAATTCAAGGAGGAAGAAGCCTTAGAAGAGGCCATCAAATTTAACAGTTAAGCAATTTGAGTAGAGTGGTAAAAGTCAGGAACTAGAAAGAAGGGATTTGAGAAGTGAGGTACTGAGCTTTTAGTGTGGGGGGGGCAAGCACGTTTTTTTAGGCACAAAGGAGCAACTAGGCAATATCCAACAAGAGAATAAAAGATGGACTAAATTGCTGGAGGGCAAGTTCATAGCTGGATGAGAAGGAAAGGGATCAAAAGAGTAATATTTTCCAAGCAGAAGTATCACCTCTTTGTCAGAAGGTATCTGAATTGTTGCCATGGTCTACTGATTTCACCTTTGCAACATCTTTTCTATTTGCCCCCTTCTCTCCTACGCTTCACACCTCATACCTGGACTACTGCAACGGCCTGCTCGTGGATCTTCTTCCCACAAGTCTCTCCTCCCTCCTGTCTATTCTCACTAAGTTGTCAAAAGTGATCTTCCTAAGGTATAGATCTGACACCTTTTCCCCTACTCCCCTCTCTCCCCCCCCCCCCCCGGTAAATTCCAATGGCTATCATCTCCAGGTTCAAATATTGAATCCTCTAGTGTTCAAAACCCTCCATCCCCTTGCCCCACCATGGATCTTTCTAGTCTTCTTAGAAGTTACGCCGCCGCCGCCGCCCCCCCCCCCCCACATGCAATTGGATCCAGCGACACTGTACTCTCTGCTCCTCCAAGAAATCCAGTCTCTGGACCCAGGACTTTTTCACTCGCTCTCCCCCATGCCTAGAATTCTCCTCCTAGCTCCCTTGAAGTCCCAACTAAACTCCCATCTTCTACAAGAATCCTTTCCCAAACCCTCTTAATTCTAGGGTCCGTCAATTTCCTTTTTATCCCGTATATAGTTTGTTTGCACGTTGTCTCCATTAAAGCTGTTGAGCTCCCCAGGGCTTAGCAGGAAGCTCGGCACATAGTTGGCGCTTAAATGTTTACTGATTGACTGAGAAGGGATCTAAGGGGAGGGGGGGCGAAATGGAGATGAAGAGGTTCATCATAAAATGCGCATTAATCTTCTTGTCTCTCATTTCGCTCCTCAAAGGTCGCCCTCTCCCTTCTACCAGCACAGCGCATTTCATTTTTTTTTTTGCCCCACTTCTCCCCCTCCGCTCCTTCAGCAAGACACCCCTCCCCCCCAGGTCGTTAGGAGCCCCAGACGTGGAGGCAGACACACTGTGTTCACACCCCCGGCAGACTCTTACAGCTGGCCTCTAACAGAGGTCTCTTTTAGGAAACAGGACTCGGTTTCCTCTCCCCGGCCCGCCCCGCCCAGACCTACTCACCTCACGGCGATCCTCCAGCAGCAGCCACTCAGCGCTCATCCCCACCCGCCGCAGGCACCAGGCCCGGCCGCCACCGCCGCCGCCGCCGTCACCAGGATCCCCCATGGCCAGTCAGGCCGGCACAGGCCCGGGCCTGGGCCCCGACCCCGACCCCGACCCCGGCCCCGGCCCTAATCCCGGCCACGCTCTCAGTCAGCACAGTGCAGGGCCCCCCCGCCGTCCCTCCTCTGGCTTCCCACTGGGAGCTCTGGCTTCTCCGCCGCCATGTCTAAATAACAGACAGAACCAATCAAAGCTTCCGGCCCGCGCAATCGCAATCGATTCCACGGAGCTCTGGAGGGCCCCGGCTTGCATTCCCGCCCCTCCCTCTAGACACCAAAGACCGCGCCCAATTCCCGAGCACGTGAGAAGTACCTCTCCTTCCTTCAAAGCCCTCTAACCCCCCCCCTCCCCCCCCGGAAAAAGCCCTATAGCGTCTGCATCATTAGAGTATTAAGAGACCTGGGGGAGGGCGAAGGCCCTTAGAGGCTTCTCGTCCCAAATCGTCACGGCTCGGTTAGTCAGGGTGGCCTCGCTAGCTGGTGAACTTCTGCTTGTAACTACAGGGACAGGACTGCTGTTGACACCAACCAATTTTGTTCTCACAGCTTTATAAAAAAAAATAATAAATTACGAACGAGGGACAGTTCTATTTGCTAGATTCCCCAGTGCACTGTGAGAAACTACAATGTTGAGTACAGTTGGTGAATGGGGGGAAAGAAGAGGGGAAAAAGGGAACATGCATTTATTAATCACCTGCTATGTGTCTGGCACTGTGTTTCATTCAAGTGGTTATTGTGTTCATGACATTTGAATTTTAAATGATTCATTACATATTTTTTGTTATTTTTCAAAACATGAGCATTTGGTGGATTTAATGTATTTACTTTTAATAAATACACTACTTTAAAGTACTTGCACTTTAAATTATTTCCAAAATGATATTTTTGCATGACAGTCATTTTCACCACATTTATTCCAAAATAAAAAGAATATGTTAAGCCCTTACTTTATGTTAACATACTAGGAACTGGTCTTTCAGAGCCAAAAATTAGAAACCCTTTACAATAGATTTTAAGTTAAATAATTTACAAGTATTGTCAACCCTGAAAACAAATGACCAAAGAGTCCCACAGAGGTTACAAATCTCTTTTAACTCTGAAAATACCAAAGAGCTCATATAGTTTATCACAAGCATAGTTAACTCTGAAAAATAAAGTAAAATAAAACCAAAGAGCTAACAGTGGTCATAGGCAAAAAGCTTTCTTTATTCTGTTGGAGTAGGGAAACTAGACACAGCTGCCAGGGGCCTCCTCTGATACAGGGAAGATCTATCTTAGTGTGGGCAAATCTCAATGCATATTGTGGACCTCTAGAAAAGGTTTGGTTAAAAGGAAACAAAGTGCAGCAGTTCTCAACCTGTGGGTCGTGACCCCTTTGGGGTCAAACAACAGGGTCACAGGGGTCACAGGGGTCACCTAAGACCATCAGAAAACACATATTTCAAATGGTCTTAGGAACCTAAGGGAGAATCTAGGGATCCTTCTCCAGGTGGGTCCACCCACATGCAGACACACCCATATACAACTAATAAAGGGTTGCAGCATTAGGAAGGTTGAGAACCACTGAGATAATGGTATACAGTTATCCTTATTCCCTTAAGGCTAGCAGTACTTGTACAAGGAGTGAAGGACTAGAATCCTGACTGAAGAACAAAAGAATGAGAGAGCTTAAGTACATTTTAGGACGATCCCAATTAGGGATGGCTGAGTCACATAAATTTATGATCCTCATAATAGTTTAATCATTGTATGAGAAAGGAATATTCTTAATTGGATAAATGGTAACTACAATAAAACAAGAGAGATGACAAAGTGTCAATTGAAATTATGATCCAGAATATCTGTTTTCATTAACATTCATAACATGGTATATGTTCAGAAAATCTTAAGATAAGAAAAAGTCTCATTACTCAAGTTAATGCCTCAAGTTGAGGGTCTTCTCCTGAAGGTCCTAAAGTAGGCCTCTTCTGCTTTATTAACATAAAGAGAAGGGTTCTCCAAGAGCAAGACAAAGCTGGGTCTGTTTGAATTTATCTAGTCTCTGGAGTGGCTGACATAGAGAGACTTTTTTTTTGGAGGGCAATTGGGGTTAAGTGCCTTGCCCAAAGACACAACTAACAAGTGTGTCAAGTGTCTGAGGCCGGATTTGAACTCAGGTCCTCCTGACTCCAGGGCCAGTGCTCTTCACTGTGCCACCTAGCCACACCAAGACCTTTTTTTAATGTGGCAGAATAGTTTGTTTAATTCAGACTTTGGCCAAAATATGATATTAAATGATTATCAATGTACTAGTGGCTAAGTGAGTTGTAGCCCTGACATTGAGGGGTAACAGTAACAATGAGTCAAGTTTTATTCATAGCAAGATTTTGTGACTAGAACCTGCAGGTGTTTGTTGGAGTTCAGGTACCACCTTGTGCTGCTGTGAAACAATTCTGGAATTTTACTGTGGATGAGTACACCCAGAGGGTAAGCACAAAGGATTGTTGTTATGCCAAGCTCAGGGCACAGCCTGTTTCCTGGGCCTTCACTCTGGAAAAGAAGGTGTCTCCTAAGAGTAAAGAGAGAAGAGTAAAAAAAGGGGTGGAATTGGCATGGGGATCCTGACATTATCATACTTATTGTAGAATTCATTTGTAAAATTAAGAGGTTGTGCCATTTGACCTCTAAGATTCTTTTTAGCCCTAAATCATTGGATCCTAACTTCATGCCCTGCCCAAAAAACCTGACATATAAAATCTGTGACCTATAATTGTTTCTTTTTTAGTACATAATTTTTTCCCCTTTCAAAATGAGGCTTAGGGAGGTCATCTATATTTGGGGGTGGTTCCTGTTTGTGTTAATGTAGTATTTCACACTGAACAGTAAAAACCAAGCAGGAGCAGCTTTCCTGGAGACAGCTGCTGTGAACAGTTTTCAAGGTTCTGATTACACAGTACAGCAAACTCTATTTATTCAGTAACAAACTAAGACAAAACATTTCAAAGAAAATCAAGGTACAGCATTCACAATGTTACAACTTCTCACTAAAATAGCTACAAAGTTTTCACCAAAGTGGTCACATAGTTTTAAGCAAAATACATTCATTTAGTTAATCACAAAGTCCTTAATTCAATCACAAAGTACAAAAGTCAAAGTCTTCCATCCACAGGGTGAAATTAAGTTACAATATCATCAGTCACTACTCAGTTCCCTCTTAAGGGGTAGTGGAAAGTACAAAGGCCATCCAACCCTAGGTCACAAGTAAGTTACAATTTCATCAGTCAACATTAAATACCCAAGGGAGAGGTCTTTTCATCTTGACTTGACGCAGGTTCTCAGCTTCCATGGTTCCTCTTCCATGGTCCCAGTTCCTGCCCAAATCTAACCAACTGCCACCTGAGTTCAAAGGCAGATGGCTCCCAGTTCCTCGTCCAGCTCTCTGTGTAGTTCCTGCTCCACAACAAAGCTCACAGTGTCCAGTCCACCTCACAAGTTCTTCACAGTTTCCATTCCTGGGAAGAGAAAACAGCCACAACAATATCTACACACATCAAGATTAGCAGAATTACGACAATATTCACACACATGGTCAGCACTTTCTGCCTATGAAATCAACATAGACCCAAAAAAGACAAAGTACCAACACCACAGTTATGCTTGCTCTAGCAGCTCTGACTGGCCCTTGGAAGTCTTTGGCGGCTCCAACTGGTTCTCAGAAATTCTAAGCAGGTGTCAGGCTGGCTCTCAGAAGAAGCCTGACCACCATAGGCTCCATTCTCAAAATCAAAATCACTTTCTCCAGCCTCTACATGGCTTGCTCCAAAAAGTTCTGTCTCAGTTCTCAGTTCTCATTTCTCTTCTCAGTTCTTCTCAATTCTCAATTCAGTCCTCAGTCCAGCAGTAGTAGCAGCCCAGCCTCCAGATGCCTGCTGAGAGAAATTCTGGCTTCCCTCAGCTTAGGCTTTTCCTTATATAAGGTATTAGCTCCTCCCTGTTTCCTCCTTTCCTGTTACAACAGGAAGTTCCTCCCACTGTGGGATTCACAACTTCTGGATCTACAATCACACTTGAAACAAGGTGCTAAGTGTTTGCCAATACAAGGGGATCTTCAAATTACATTACTATTACACCCCTCCTCCTTCAATGTAATTTAATCTTATTCTGTCCTTATTGTATTGGAACAGAGACAAGGGCTACCTGGAAGGTCTATATTGTGAAATGTTTAACTGACTCTTCTCCCCCCATCCAAAAAAAGTATGCAAGACACTTTTAAGTTTAATCTGCATTACTAAAATTTTCTCCATCACTTTAGACAATCAACAAAACAATAATCCAAGCCCTAATATGTAACATTGCTGATTTCAGAGTATTTACCTAACCATAATAGACTCTCCCAAGCTTTTTCCAGCTGACTCCAGCACACTGCTATTTGCTCACCTCATACATGGTGCATCTTTTCATACTTTTCTAACTTAGACCCTTTTGATGTTTTTGGTTAGTCCCCTTTGCTTTACACAGAATATTTAACATTGGTTTCATTAGTTCATGTCATTCATAAAGGGCACCCTAAGAAACAGCAGGCCAACCATGTGCCAGGCAGCCCAACAGAACCCCCATCTTAACCACCTCCCCTCTGACCAAGACGGAGACACCCTAGGATGATGAAAACAGGAGCTTTAGAAATAGCAATTCTCCAAGCCCAGTCATCACCCTGGGAAGATTCAACCTTGGCTACTGCTTCTGCAGGGGTTGCCGCCACGGCTACTGAAGACACAGGAAAGACAGTTCTTGTTACCAAAGTCCTAGTCATTGCCAAATGGTTCAGCATAAGAAACTGATACATTTTATCAGTGGAAATGACATTAAGAAAGAAGCTTTGCCATGTGCTTTGCCATTGCCCCTGAAGGACCATGGAACTTTTCTCTCTCTTGCAGTTGGAACTTTCTATGAGTATTACCTCCTCTAGTTGGAATGTGAGCTCTTTGAGAGCAGGGACTGTCTTACTTTTCTATTTGAAGCCCAAGCATTTATCACAGTGCATTGCACACAGTAATACTTAATCAAATGCTTTGTTTATTTGTTCTTTCATTCATTATTTCTGAGACAGCTATTGTCCCTGTGTCCTTCTTAGATTCTAAGGAGGAAGGTTCAGAGGTGGTCAAAGAATATTCAATTTGGGGAATAGCTAGAAGTCTGGTTTGGGTAGAAGGTAGACTATGTGAAGAAAAATAATGTTAAATAAGGCTGAAAATAAGGGTGATGCCAGATTGTGGAGGACATTAAATGTCAGACTAACCACTTTGCATTTTACTCTAGAGACGACAAAGGAATAGCTACTACTCCACTTTTTTTGAACAGGGGAGCAATCTACTCAGATCTGTATCTTATGAATTCTATTTTGACAGGATGTGGAAAAAGGATTGAAGAGAGAAGGCCAGGGAGGGAGTAAATTAAAAGGTCAATAACAGTAGTCCAGAGGAGAAAGTGTCGAAAGAAAGAAATGTGGCAGAGGTAGAATGACAGGACGTGACAACTGATTGGGTATTGGGGATGAAGACAAGGATAGCATCAAGGATGATACTAGAGTTTTGAGCCTGAGTACCTGGGAGCGTGATGCAGGATCCTCCATAGAAATATGGAAGTGTAGAAGGCAAGTGAATTGCCTTTTGGTTAAGTTGATTTTGAGATGAAATTTTTTTTCCTTATATTATGTGAGACTCAGGTTCATTACTCTTTTTTTATGACTCACCATTTCCTTTATTTGTACAAAATAGTGAATAATCATACTCTGGCTGGGAAAAAGGGTTGCTTTAGCTTTAAACAATTCCTTGTGTCATGAAGCATCTATTCTGAAGGCTTGGGACTAGCAGCTTTAGCCCCAGCATTTTTGGGTTTGGACTTGGCAGGCTCAGCAGCCTTAGAATCAGACTTGGCTGCCTGGGGATCAGACTCAGAGACTGTTAGATCTCTGATACCTCATGTGGGGAGGAGACTCCTAAAGAGTGTCGTTGATACTCCACATGAGATGGACACAGGTTGAGCCCATCCTCAGTTAACAGGAGTGCACGTGATCGATCACCTGGGGGCAGAATGCAAAAGCTGCACCTGCTTACAATAAGCAGGATAATCTCTCCACCTTCAGGGTGAGACACATTGGCTCACTGGGCGAGGGCATGGCCAGGGGAGGGGCCCTAAGGGGTCCTGGAGAAAGGACTTAAATACAGGCTACTTGGAGGCAGGGGCAGTTCAAGGGAGCCAGGCCAGTCCAATCCAGCCAGGCCAGTCCAGTCCAATCCAGCCATGCTAAGATAGAGGATGAACTCTCAGTAAAAGCTAGAAGCAAGTCCTGTGTCCTGAGTTTCTCTGTGCAGCTGTTTCTCCCGGAGTGGACGGGAGCCGGGGACGCACAACGCCTGTTGAGGTGGGTATAGGTAAGCCCTATACATCCTGACCCAAAAAGATAACCCTCACCTGAATAAAAAACCAGT
>JAQQSW010014136.1:0-12170 GCA_028646575.1 Pseudocheirus occidentalis | reverse complement strand
AACAGAAAATTTAACAATCAAACACAAGAAGCATGAGAAGGTAAACATTGGAAAGAAATCATAAGGAACTTATCAAATTTGAATTATTTACATGCCAATATGGAAAAACAATAATAGTTAACTTATGAAATTTTTCTTAGTATGAGGATAGGTGAAGGGAATACAAATGTATATATGTGTATACTTACACATATGTCTATATAGGAGGTTATTATATATGTGTATGAATACATATCTAAGCATGTGTGTATATGTGTATATAGAGGGTATAGGATGAATTGAATATGAAGGGATGATACTTTAAAAGGCAGAATTCTGAGTTGGGAGAGGACCAGAATGAGAGGAGACAGAGAGATGATGGTCCACATGAAAGTCATAGTGCCTTTGAAATGCTAGAGAAAAACTCTCCCTTGAAACTTAGCACAATTTTCTGTATGTTATCTGTAGTTAATGAGTGTCATCACTTGAGATACAGAACTTTATTCCAGATCTCTGCTGGACAAAGGAGGTGGTAAGCTCAGAGTCCAAGCAGAATGCCATTAGTGCTTAGAAATGGGGAGAAACCTTACCCTCTCCTGGGATGCTGCTTCCCTTGTACATTTAGACAGAGTGAGTTGATTAGCGAAGGAGAACGATTGCTATCATGCTAGAAATTCTATTTGGAGTGTGATTGCTGGTATACCTATTGAGGATGGAGCAAAGGATGATTCTGTGGTTTGCTTTGGGGCCTTAAGAGTAAAATGAATGTTTGTCTTGGGGCCATGTGAAAAGAGGTTTTTGTCAAGATGAACTTGAGCACTCCAAGGAAGCTCCACACACACACATGTGCACACACACATGTGCACACATGCACACACACACACACTGCGGAGTCGAGTACAAGTTGAGGCACATAAAGAATTGAGAAATATCTGAAAGAATCATCTTTGGCTGAGCAGGACTGTGTTTGACTCAGGAGTCCGTGACCTTCAGGGACGTGGCTGTGGACTTTCCCGGGGATGAGTGGAGATGCCTGGAGCCTGCCCAGAGGGCCCTGTAGGGGGACGTGACTTTGGAGACCTACAAGAACCTGGTCTTTGTGGGTGAGTGCACCTGCCCCTTGTGATTCAGAACCCATCCATGAGGATGTTTTTGCATTTTCCTTGATGTAGGAAGATGTGGGAGGTCTCCGAGGCTTATTGTGCAAGAGTATCTAGGGTCATCATATGGGAAGAGTCCCAGATCCTTTATGTCCAGTAGATAGTGTTTGTTCTATAGGCTTGGGTGAAATCATACTAATGGAAATCCCAGAGTTTCTTTGTCCTGGGTCCCAGGCTATAGCTTCCCTCCTTCATGAACTCTTCATTGATTTTTGCTACCCTTCCAGGAGAATGATAGGGCTACTTCCTTTGGAAAGTCTTCCTTCCCACCTTCCCCTGGTTCACTTTTCACATGGCTTTTACTCTTTCCACGTTGGAAACCCCATGAGGCAGAGGAGGTTGAAACCATGTTTACGCCAAGCATGATACTTGTCCCAGCATAACCCTCTGTGTTGCTCAGTCATTAGTCTGACTTTGTGTGACACCATGGGCTTTGTCTCTGCATGAGGTTTTCTTGGCAAAGATACTGGAGTGCTTTGCCATTTCCCTCCACAGTGTGTCCACATTTGACAAATGAGTAACTAAGACAAACAGGTTAAGTGACTTGCCCAGGGTCACCCAGCTAGTAAGTATCTGAGACTGAATTTGAACTCATGTCTTCCTGACTCAGGGCCTGGCACTCTCTCCACTGACTGCACCACCCAACTGCCACTCTTCTCTCTATAGGAAGGAGTAAAGAACTTTCTGATTGATATTTATTATGTCTCAAGTAGGATGAAGTTCAGAGGTGAGGCTGCATCTCTCTTGTGGCTTCAGAAGCTACAAGGACTTTCTCCCTACTCTAGAATCAATCATAGAATTCGTGGTCCTTAGAGCCTTTTCCAACTTCGCTCCAGACTCCCCTTCTAGGCCTGTTACACATCATTCCTGCTTCAGTTACTCCAGGGTCCAGTTGGTTAGTAAACATTCATGAAGCACCTACTGTGTGCCTGTCTTACTTCCTGTCCTCCCCCAGTACAATCCACCTTCTCTTTCTCCGTCCCTTTGTGTAACTTAGCTTAGGGGCCAACCACCTCCTCAGTGAAGCCTTTCCTCATCCCCCCTGCTGCCAATGCCTCAGGCCTAAAATTACCTTGAATTTTTTTAAACATATTTTTTATTTATACCTATGTTGTTTACCTCTGTTGAATGAAAGCTATTTATAGGCATTGATTCCTGTGTTCTTGTCTTTTTATCAGCATTGCCTGTTCTAGTATCTGGTTCATAATAGGCGCTTATTAAGCCCCTGTCAGTTGATCACACCCCTGAATCTCAGCTAAGATCTGTGAAAAGGTCTTGATTTTTTAGCAAAAATGACTAGACTCCAGTGACCTAGTTTTCTTTCTGAGCTAGTTTAATCTGTGACTTATACTTAACTGCTTTGTAGGGTCTGTCCAGTGGTGCAGATTCTATGCCGTCCCACGTGACTGGTTTGTGTACAATTTGTGATGCCCTCCCCTGAATGTGCTGCGTGGGGTCCCTACCCAACGTGCTAGAGGCCACCTCTCTTTCCCTTCTCATGCTGCATTTCCTCAGGACATCCCTTATCCCTGGTCTGTGACTTCCCATTGGCCACGTGTCCTGGCTTGTTCCCACCTTCCATTAATTAGCCTCTTTGTTGCCCTCCATGCACTGTTCATGTTTAGTTCTTTCTAGATTGTCTTATTCCACCTGTTAAAATTATGCTGGTTGGTGTTAAAAAGAATGAGTCCGCCTCGGGGCTCTTGAAAAGAACTTAGCTGCTTTCCAAAGGCAGTCCTGCTCCCTCCCCAGGTGCTCACACTGTGCTGAGGTCCTTCCTCAGTGGATAACACAGTGTTGAATGCATCGAGCCCTAGAACATTTTACAGCCTTCTGGAAGAGGTCAGTAAGCACTCTAAATGGTTTGGCCTTTGCATCCACAGAGGAAAAGACATGTCCGTTGTCCCTATCATGACATACATTTGGATGACAGCCTGTAGATCTTGTCTGCCCCTATGGCCAGTCAGTACTGATGAAAAAGGTCTTGGGCCTGGCATCATGGCCCGTCTTCCTCCCTGAGAATGCACAGCGCAGAAGCATACACTCCCAAAAGCCTTTGCACGGATCACCCAGTGGGCTTTCTTCGCCCCTGCTTGACCATGAAGAGAATGGAATTCCCAGGTACCTTTCTGTCCCCATCAGCTTCTTATTTATTTCCTGCTCTTTAGGAATTCCTGTTTGTACACTGGACGTGATCTCCCTGTTGGAGGGAGGAGAAGCACCACGCAGGTCCGAGGGAGAAGGAAGTGGAGGCCTTTGTGTGGGTGAGTCTCTGCTTGCAGCCTCTCCCTTCATCCGTTCTGTGGTCTCACATTTGTAGTGGCAGCACTGAGTCCCACAGTATTGGATATTTTTTCTCTTATTGGTGTAACTTTCTTGTTTTCCAGAGAAGACTGCACCATTTCATGGTTGTACTAGTTGGATAATATTGTGCTTCCATCTCCACAGTTCCACTGGAATCACATTCCATAATTCTTCTGTGAATTTGGTGGATTTTATGTTGTAGCTTTAAGATGTTTTCATCTTAATTTTTATAATTATTGGCACATTTGAGCAGTCTTCTTGTGGCTGTGGCTAATTTGTGTTCCTTTCAAAAGGTTTTTGAAATCTTTAGACATATATATTCTTTTTCCACATCTTAATTTTTTTCCTTTAAATTTATTTTTTATTCCGAATTTTACAAATCTCAATAAACATGAATGTATCCATATCTGAAGAAGAGAAGAACGTGAAACTGTGAGTCCCCAGCATGTTCCGTTCTTAGTGTCAGAGCTCTGGGGCTCGTATCTCCTGAGCCTCTTTCTGTGCCCTTTGGTTTTAATTCTTCATTAGCACAGACTTTTTTTCTACTCTTTTCTTGGACATCACTGCCCCTCCCACCCAAGAAAAAAAATCTCTTTTGTAATACATAGTTGTCAGTTAAAACACATGTTGGTCATGTCTGAAAATGGATGTCATTCTGCACCTACATTCATTACCTACATTTCCCTTTTTTACTACATTTGGTTTATTCTACACTTAAACACCAGAAAACAAGAAGACATTCCCATCTACAAAGCAGAACACAGAAAGATGTTTGCACATGAAGCCACAGCCATCTCCCTCATAGAATGTGCTTTGACAACAACAGCTGTCATTTTCATAGGGCATACTGTGGACCAGGCACTGTGCGAAGCGCTGCACAATTGTTCTCGCATTTGAACCTCACAGCAACCCTGGGAAGAAGTTGCTGTTGGTATCATCATTTTATAGATGAGGAGACTGAGGCAGGCAGAGAGGAAACAGCCTGCCCGGGGTCACACAGCCAGTAAGTGTCTGAGGCCAGGTTGGAGCGCAGGTCCTCTGGCGCCCTGTCCCCTACACTGCCCGGCTGCTTTTTAAAAGAGATGTTCAACGTGTAATATGCTGCTGAGTTCTCTTTCTTGTCCTTGGCTCCTTCGGGACTTCTGTCCTCTTTCATTCATTTTCTTTTAGATGCTGCAGTGACTGACATCTACTACCACCACTGATCCCTTCCCCAATCCAAATGCAAAGAAGGAAACATCGACAGATAAGCTTAGTGAACCTAAACAAATCCACAAATGTGCCCGCCATCCTTTGCCTGAGCCAGTCACCTCTCCATCATCAGTCATCTGAAGATGTGGGGTCACTGCTTTGATCAGAGTTCTTACATCTTTGAGGTTTCCCTTTATTTCTTACAGCACCAGTTCTCATCTTTTTGTATCATGGCTCCCTTTGGTAGTCTAGTGAAGCCTGTGAACCCATGCCCACTATAAGGTTTAAATGCACACAAAGGAAATCAGTTATTTTAAAATAGTTCTCAAAATATTAAAACAAGCATTTCAAAATTGTTTTTCTTTACAGTGTTTCTAACTTTTTCTCTCGGTTCTACTCGTTTCACTCTGCACTAGTTCATATATTGATTTTGTTTGTGTAAAACTTTTTATTTGCTCCTTTATCTGCCTCCTGTTTGGTTATGAACTTTTGCCCTGTCTGTAGGTGCAGGAGATATTTTTCTTTCACTGTTCTCCTAATTTTGGTTATGCTATGATGTCTTAAATCTATGTCATGTATGCGTTTGTGGTGTGAGATGCTGGTCTGTACCCAATTTCTGACTACAGCCCTTTTCAGTTAAATCTTTCAGTCAGTGACTGCTTTTAGCCTCTCATATGTTCCATTCATTTTTACAAATTGCAAGGCAGGATTGGTAGAAGTTTAAAAATGTTTATAACTTTTATCCTACTTATTTCCTCCCCTCTTCCCCCAATAAACCATAGCCTGGTTTCTTTTTTACTCTGAAGATATACTATCTTAATTGACTTTTAATTTTTAATGACTTAATTTTCATCTTTTACATATGTATTTTTCATTTTTCTATAATCAGTGTTTCCATGATTACTTTGTTTTCTTGAAAAGATAATAATATATCACTTTTACAGAATCACAAAAGTTCAGAGTTACCTGGAACCTTAGTGGCTAGCTAGTACAGCTCATATCTGATTAGAATATCTTCTATAATGTAAATGAGAGGTGACCATGTAGCTTGTATTTGAAGACTTTTCATGAGAAGAAACCCACCGCTTCCTAAGGCAGCTTATTCAGTTTGGAGAAAGCTCTATTTATTAGGAAGTGTATTAGCCTAAATTTGCTTCTTAAATCTCCTGATTCTGTCCTTTGGGATGCAACAGGTCAGTATGATGCCGCTTCCTTAGGAGATCCCTTCAGATGATTAGCCTGGGGCAAGATCCTTACCCTCTCTGAATCTGGGAAAATCCATGGTGAGAGGAGGCCTTCTCCAGACTCTGTTTCCAGTGGCTTCTGCTGAACCTTGTGGAAACATCCAGAGCCATTCACTGTTCTGGCAGGCCTCCTTTGGATGTTCTCCAGTTTATCAATAACCCTGCTGTACTAAGAACAGTACACTGCCCTCCAGATGCACCTGATCAGGGCAAGGCTGAGATTTTGGGTTCTCTACACTGACTCTCTTTGAACCTAAGACCATATTTGCTCCCTTGGCTGCCATGGATAGTGCTTTACTTAGATTGAGTGAACTTCCAGAAATGTGGCTAAACTCACTGGACCATTTTCAGATGAACTGCAATTTAGACATCCTCCCATATTTTATATTTGCATAGATAAGTTTCTGAAGTGAAATATGGGACTTTATACTTATCCCTATTGTATTTTTTATTAGTTTCTAACCCATTGATTTACCATTTTAGGATCTCTTTGGATCCTAACTCATCTATTTTCTTAGATATCCCTCCAAGTTTTACAATATTTGCCAATTACACTGGCTATGAATGTGATTTCATTCAAGTTATCAATAATTTTTTAAATGAGGCCCTGTTTCAATGAAAATGACATTTTTAATCTGTGAAAATTGAAAATTGATACCCTGCTTTGTTTTATATTATTTTAATAAAGGTTAGTCAGTTTATTGTGAATTAATAATGATCAATCCACTGTGTATTGGTTGGCCCCCTCATTAGATGAATTTGAACTACCTTAAGCCTGTAATTTCAGTTGCCTATTGTGAAATTTGAAAATTGGTAGTACATGATTAATTATTGGTTGAGAATTATATCTAATTAGTTTATCTAATCAATATTTGTGAATCAAATTCAGACTTGATTTTATAAGGTCTGTTAATGAAATTTGTAAGCATTTAACTCCTCTATTCCTGTGGGCTAAAATTCAACCACAAAGATTAAAATCTGTGAGCTTTTGCTGACCATAGAAGGAGCTGAATCATTCAGGTCATAAAATGTTTTCCCACAACAGAATTTTGCAAATGATGTTAGTCTGGGGATGTTGGTCTACCTGGTGGGGAACTGATATCAATCAGTCAAGGGTGAAATATGTCTGTAAATGCTATAAAAGGGTTGCTGTGATTGTTAGGTGTATCCTTGACTCCTAAGGGGTCTTAGAACAAATTTATTGGTATTTGCTAGTCATGCAAATGAATTAATCATACTTGGAACTTTGTACCTCAGTTTTTACTTATCACAGATTTTTATCATGACAAATCTTTTAAGTTTCAACATATCACATTTTAGCTTTTAAAATTTCATATATTTATAGAAAACCTTTTGCAAATCAAGTTGAAATTTACTATGCATTTCTTCTTGGCTGATTTTGAAATCATCTTGTCTTATTTTATTGCAGATGGACAATAATGAATTTCTGTAATTTGAAATTGAATGATTTGAATTTGATGTTCACCCCTATTTGGTAGTCAATAGATTTTCTCTTACACCTGTCTTTTTTCAATATTTTTTGAAATTAAAAAAATTATTAAGCTATATTGGGCTTCCATTTTTTTGTCCTTAACAATTTTGGGAAAACCCATTAATTGTTAGGTTGTCCCCAGATCTGTTAATTTTATTTGTATAGATTCTAAATTAAATACATTTCTAGTTGAAGAGTTTTCTGAACTAGTTTTTCTTATTTCTACGTGGTTTTCCACTCTTCTGTTCTACAGAAAACAATTTTGTTTTTCCCTGAGTTGTTTTTAATGACATCCAAAAGTGCTTTCATTTCTCTAAAATGTAATTCATTAAGTTTTGATCACCTAGGACTTTGACTTCAGTTCCTTCAAACTGTGTTTATTTTTTCTGCTTGATTCAGCTTGAGCACCATTCTCCTTGGTAGAGAAGGTAGAAACTAGAACTTGCTTTGAAATAAATTCCTTTCCCCTGCCAAAGCTAACAATGACCTTTTGTTTCTTATTTCTCTCAGATTTCCTTCATGAGAACAGGTTTGAAAGCAAGCACTCAAGTCTGATACAGGGCATTTGCATGGGCACATCATTCAAGAAAATTCTGCCAAAGGATACCGTATTCCAAGATGAGAGAAGCTAGAGAATGTAGTGTTAATTTGGAGAAACAGAAGTACAAACGAGAGACAATCCAGTCAAGTAACAGTTAGTCCCAGAACAATTAATAAAGTAATCCTGCCTCCATGTTCTACATCTGGGAGAAATTTTAGTCTGAGGTCAATCTTGATTTCATTGTGCCAAGAGACTGTGGGAAAATGTCTCCATGAGTATAAGACACATGGAATGAGTTTCCAGAATGGTCCTGGCCTAATTACACATCATACACTTTCCTTAGGGAAAAACCTTTCTAAATATAATGAATGCAGGAAGCCCTTCTGTTACCACTCAGACCTCGTTAAATTTCATAAAATACATGCTGGAAGTAAGTTAGCACATATTAAATCCAATGAATGTGAAAAATACTTCAGCCACAAACAAAGCCCAACTAAAAGGATTCATATCAGAAAGAAATCCTTTGCATATGACGAATGTAAGAAAGACTTTACTTGGAAGGCAAATCTTATTGGCCACCAGAAAACTCACACTGAAGAGAAACTCGAACTCATTGATTGTAATGAATGTGGAAAAGCCTTCAGCAGAAGGGATCAACTTGTCAGACCTAAGGAAACTCATACTACAGAGATACCTTCTGCTTATAATGAATGTGGGAAAGCTGTTAAGAACTGGTCAAACCTTTTTACTCATAAGAAAACTCTTACAAGGAAAAAACACTTGAATGAATGCGGAAAAGCCTTTGGTCAGAGTGAAATACTCAAAAACCATCAAAGAATTCATACAGGAGAGAAACCCTTTGTATGTAATGAATGTGGAAAAACATTTAGGTACAATTCCAGCCTTATTAGCCATAAGATAACTCACACAAGAGAGAAACATTTTTCAGGTAACCAATGTGGAAAATCCTTCAGTGATACTGTAGTACTCAAAAGTCACCAGAGAACTCATACTGGAGAGAAACCCTTTGAATGTAATGAGTGTGGGAAAGCATTTAGTCCGTGGAGACATCTTATCCATTAGAGGACAGTCCATACTGGAGAGAAACCCTTTGCATGTAATGAATGTGGGAAGGCGTTCAGCCAGCGTGAAATACTTAAAAGCCATCAGAGAATTCATACTGGAGAAAAGCTTTTTACATGCCCTAAATGTGGGAAAGCCTTTAGGCATAGGTCAAGCTTTGTTATCCATCAAAGAACTTATATTAGGGAGAAACCCTTTGCATGTAATGAATGTGGAAAAGCCTTCAGTAAGAGTGAAGTACTCAAAAACCATCAGGGAATTCATACAGGAGAAAAACCTTTTGCCTGTAATGAATGTGGAAAAGCATTTAGATGCAATTCCAGCCTTATTACACATCAGAGAACTCATACTGGAGAGAAACCTTTTGAATGTAATGAATGTGGGAAATCCTTCAGTGAGAGTGTAGTACTCAAGAGGCATCAGAGAATTCACACTGGAGAGAAACCTTTTATGTGTAATGAATGTGGGAAATCTTTCAGTGATAGTGTAGTACTCAAAAGCCATCGGAGAATTCATACTGGAGAGAAACCCTTTGAATGTAATGAATGTGGGAAAGCATTTAGCCAGAGGGGACATCTTATTACCCATCAGAGAACACATACTGGAGAAAAACCTTTTGTATGTAATGAATGTGGGAAAGGTTTCCGAAATAGGACAAACCGTATCACTCATGAGAGAACTCATACTGGGGAGAAACCTTTTTACACCAGAGAACTCATACTGGAGAGAAACCCTATGAATGTGGGAAAACCTTCAGCCAGAGTGAAATACTCAAAAGCCACCAGAGAATTCATACTGGGGAAAAGGCTTTTGCATGTACTGAATGTGGGAAAGCCTTTAGGCATAGGTCAAGCCTTATTATCCATCAAAGAACTTATATTGGGGAGAAACCCTTTGTGTGTGATGAATGTGGGAAAGCCTTTAGTGAGAGTGAAATACTGAAAAGCCATCAGAGAATGCATACTGGAGAGAAACCCTTTGAATGTAGTGAATGTGGGAAAGCTTTCCGACATAGAGGACATCTTATTAATCATCAGAGAACCCATAGTGGAGAGAAACTCTTTGCATGTAATGAATGTGATAAAGCCTTTAGTGAAAATGAATTATTCAAAATTCACCAGAGAAGTCATACTGGTGAGAAACCCTTTGAATGTCCTGAATGTGGGAAGGGCTTCAGCCAAATGAGAAATCTCATTACCCATCAGAGGACTCATACTAGAGAGAAATCCTTTGCATATAGTGAATGTGGGAAAGCTTCCGTTGAGAGTGTAGTACTCAAAAGCCATCAGAGAATACATGTTGAAGAGAAATCCTTTGAATATGATGAATGTAGGAAAGGTTTCAGCCAAAGGACAGACCTTATTTCTTATCAACAAACTGATGCTGGAGGAGAAACCTTTTCTGTACAATTAACGTAGGAAAGTCTTTAGTGAAAATAAAGTACTCAAAAGTTATTAGAGAACTCAGTGCAGATAAGTCCTTTGTCATGAGTGTGTAGAAACCTTCTGCAGAAGGAACCACCTTATTACTAATCACAGAACTCATTGGAGAGAAACCCTTTGCATTTCCTTAAATTTAGGGAAGGCTTCAGTGAAGAGGGAAATACTCAAAAAGCATCAGAGAATGTACAGTAATGGGAAACCCTCAACATAATGGGTTTGGGAACACAAAAGGGCATATCTGAAAATCTTATTAATCATCAGAAAACCCACACTGGAGAAAAATCCTTTGTATGTAAATAATGAGGGAAAACCTTTAACCAACTCAGGAGTCAAACCCATTGCTTTGTATTTGCTTATCAGCAAATCTTATTTCCTATATAATAAATCATACTGGAAAATTTTTAAATAATAAATATGAGGAAATCTGTAGACAGACCTTATTAGAGGGGTTGAAACATTATGAATGTTAACATTCTTACCAGTGACTCATTAAAGCCCACTGGTGGCATGTTCATTAAATTTGCACATAAAACAAGGCTTAGAGGGATGGTTAACACACTGGATGCCAGAATTAGGATCCTTAGAGATTAGAGAATTTGGACTGAATCTAATAAGATGAAATTTGATAAGGGAATAAGTAAAAAGTTGGGTGCTAGAGTATGAAGAAAACTCCAAAAGTTAGAAGATGGGTGTTAGACAGCAGTTGTGAAAAAAGTGGGAGTCTTAGTGATCTGCAAGCTCAGTATGAGCCAGGAATATAAACTTTGTTGTTTACTTATGACCCCATTTATGATTTTCTTGGCAAAGATACTGGCATGATTTGCCATTTTCTTCAGCTTATTTCACAGATGAGGAAACTGAAGTAAACAGTGTTAAGTAACTTGTCTGGGGTCACACAGCTAGTAAATGTCTGAGATTGTATTAGACCTCAGGTCCTCCTGACTACAAGCTCAGCATACTATCCTGCCTCACTTAGCAGCCCTTGAATTGCAGTATGGTAGCCAAAAAACCTCAGGTGCAATCGTAGCCTTCACTGAAGAGCATAACCTTCAGGAACTGGGATGTAAGTTACCCTGTAGTCTTCCCTTTTCAGACTTACTACAGTTTTTGTATCTGTTTCTGGACACTATAAGAAGGATATTAATAAGCTGGAAAGAGGAGAGAAATTAGAATGGTGAAGAGCCTTCAATCCAGATATTTATTAATTGAAGAAACTGGTCATATTGAATATTGAATGAATATATGATGAAGAGGCTCATGGGAAAAATGTATCTGTGTTCAAGTGTTTGAATGTCTTTCACATGGAGGTTGGGATTATCCTTGTTCTATTTGGCCCCAGGGAATAGAACCATAAGCAATGGGAAGAAGTATGGACTTAACAAGACGTTGTTCAGGGTGATGGAGGCGGAACCAGAAAAACAATATACGCAGTGGCTACATTGATGTACATGAAAAGAAAAAACTAAATGCTGTGCAATTATAATGACAAATTCATCCTGGAGAATGAGAAAATGTGACTCTCATTTTCATAAGTGAAGGATTATGGGCATGGGATGTTGCATAAACTGCCACGCTTTTTTGACAATCACTAGATTCATTAAGTTACCTCTCCCTCTGCTCCATCTCTTTTTTAATAAAGATGGCCTTCTCAAGGAAGTAGAGTCATATGTTTGGAAATAAATGTATAAGAGCAAAATAGATTGGCAAAATTATTTTTCTCTATTTAAAAAAAGT
>JAQQSW010014135.1:0-12171 GCA_028646575.1 Pseudocheirus occidentalis | reverse complement strand
AAAGATAGAAATTGATTTATAAAAAATTTTTTAACCATCTAAACCATCAATGAAATATTTCCTTTTCTCCTGGCTAACAAATGCTTTATTAAATGATAAAAACTCTTGAAGCTCCATTGTACACATCACTTTGTTTCTGAAAGTATTTCTTTGTTAACCTTTGTAAGGAAAGAATCTCTGATGTGACTTCTCTTCTACCACTGGCTACACTGGCACATTCTCACAGAAATGCAACTGGACAACTAACTAGTGCTACCAACCAATTTATTTGAAAATCTTCCAGATAAAAGAATAAGTTTGTCAGAAAACAGCCTTAAAACTGTAATAGGAAGTAATATAAGATTTATTCCTAGATAATATTTGTGATGGTCCATGATGGTTTCAAGATGACTTGTAATCAACATGCCCAGAGGTCATGGTGTACAAACAGACTTAATATTTGCACCCCAAGGTTCTGGGGATGCTGCAGTAGAGACATTCCTGACTTTACTCCCTTAGTTATTATTTTTTTTGGGTCAGGTTGTTCAGCTAATTCTAAAACATCCTAATTGTGCTCTCACAAAGTCTATACATTTTCATCCTGTCCACAAATATATCACAAGAGAGTGTGTCAAACACTTTTCTTAAATGTAGGTGTGCCCTATTTATGTTATTTCTCTGGTTAAAAAGGGAGATGAATTTAATTTGTTATTAATAAATTCACATTTCTACTCAGTGACCATCACTTTTCTTAAATGGTCCAAAACATTTGTTTATTCAAATATCCCAGAATTCTGCCAAGAACTGAAGTAAAAATCTCTAGTGTATAAGTTGAAGACCTTACCTTTCCCCAACTTTTTAAAAGAAAATCAAGACATCAGCCTACCTCTAATCCACCAGCATCTTCCTTGTCCTCCAAAATGTTTTAAAAGATCAGCATCAGAGGCTCAGCACTCACAATGAATGATGGAATCTTGAGAAATGTGAAGTGACATCACTTCACACCAGTATTGCCAGAGAGATGTGATCTTGGCTAAAACATAGACTGTGGTTTCTATTTAATCTGGGACAATCACAGAGTACAAATTCTAAATTTGAAAGAACAGGCATAGTTATTCCACAATATTTTCGTGATGGAGTCATGGAAATGGATTCTGTTACCTTTTACCCTGCAGGCAATATTCTTCAATACCTTGTGTATTTCTATTTCTATTATGGTCTGCTAATTATGGCCACTCATTTATATTTTGCTTTATAGTTACAAAACACTTTACATCTATAACCCCATTTTGGAGATCAGCCTGCCTGTGATATGAGCAGGAGAAGTATTTTCATGTACGTTTTCAGACGATAAAGCCAAGGCTTCATAAAGATGAATATTTTGTTCATGGTCGTATAGCTAACACGAATCAGGGCTCAAACACATCTTTTAACTCTTCTCTGGCACCTTTTCCATTGCACTAGGCTGTTGGTAACTTAAAAACCTACCCTTTGCCCCCAGATAAATGGGTAAGGAAGGTAAGTGAGGAAAGTTTTTTCAAGGTCTCCAGTTATGATTTTATTCAGAGAAAAATTTCGAGCATCAATCTGTCTCCTTAAAATTATAGTAGCAGCCTATGAAAAGAATGTAAGGCTTTTTTATATTTGAGAAGATTTGGAGCTTTTCAGAAACTTATAATTTTCTTCTTTTCCGCAGGCTCCATCAGTATGCTGACCTGGGCAGTATTTCTTGCAAGAGAAAGCTCTAATTGGTTCCCACTAGAGACTCTCAGTTGTACAGCAGGGCACTAACTGCTATTCTAGAAAAGGAATAGACTTTATCCTTCCATAGTAACTTGGTGAATTTAGATTGACCTGTAAGTCCTGTGACTACAGCTAATATAAAAACAAACAATGACTCAGGGCCACCCCTTCCCATTAGACAGTATAAAACTTGAAAGAACCTTTAAAAAAATCTTCACTAGACTCCTAGTGATAAATATATGCAGGCATGTGATATATATATATATATACGTGTGTGTATATATGTATATATACATGTATATGTATATATATAACAGATATATATGTATATATATATATAATGTGGAGAAAATATAATGTGGTATAATATAAGGTAAGATGAATTCCCTTCATGGAGCCTTGGATTTCTTATCTGAAAAACAGGTACAAAATGCCTCCCTTCCTTATATCACAAACTGGTTGTTTCTATACCGTGAACTATAAACATACTATATATGTCGTCCTTTTTCCAAACAAATTCTGAGAAAGAGGAAGTCTTTCCTATTGCTTATTTCTCAACTCTGAAATCTCGCTTCCAGCCTCCTCACTCAACTGAAAGTGTTCTCTCCCAAGTCTCTGAATTGTTTAACGTGGCACCATTTTCTCAAACCTTGTTTTTCTTGACATCTTGGCAACATTTGACACCACTGATCACCCTCTCCTCTTGGATGTTATCTCCTCCTTGTCTTCATTTGGGTTTCCTCCTACCTGTTTGACCCTTTAGCCTTCTCTTCTATATTGTCATCCACATCACGTCCTCTAATTATGGGTGCACTTGAAGGCTTTGTCCAAAGCCACCTTCTCTTTGCTCTCTATGCTATCAGTGGAGATCTCATTAATGAATTAATTGGCATCCTTATAATAATGATTTTCAGAGCACTTTCTCCCCAGTGCCCATCTCTTTCCTGAACTTCTGTCATGAATCACAAACAGATGGACAATTTGAATTGCACATTCTGTAGGCATCTCAAACTTAACATGTCCAAAACAAAACTGGTTGTATTTTTCCTCCTAAATCCTCCCCTCTTTTTTTTTAAATTATTATGAACTTAAGAAATAAAACAGCATTTCCATAACATAGTAGAACAGAAAATATCTCAAATACATGAAGAACTTTGTCAACTCTGTAAGGATACAAGTTATTCCCCAATTGATAAATGGTCAGAAGATCGGACAGTTTTCTGATGAAGAAATTAGAACAATTTATAGTCATGTGAAAATGTTCTCCTCTCTTTCTAACTTCTCTTTTGCTGTTGTTGTCACCACCATCCTTCTTGTCTCCCAGGTCTGCAACCTCAAAATTGTCCTTGACTGTTCACTGTCCTTCACCTAGTATATCCACCATGCTGCCACATCTTACTGTTTTCTGCTTCCAAACCAGTTTCATATTCATCTTCTTTTCCCTCACATATCCACCATCGTAGTCCAGGTCCTCATCATCTCTCACCTAGGCTACTGCAATAAATTCTTCATTGATTTCCCTGATTCAAGTTTCTTTTGAACCCAAACTACATTCCACAGCTGCCAAAGCGATTTTTCTAAAGATCAGACCTCAAGACTCCCCTGCTCAAGGAACTCCAGGGGCTCCCTATTCACTCCAGGTTCAGATATTGTTGTCATTTAAAGTCTTCCACAGCCTGGCCCCCCTCCACATTTCTCGCCTTCTTACACTTCATCTTCCTCTACACACATTAGTACATTTCTTCTTTTTTCTTTTTGCTTTTTGGAGGGCAGTTGGGGTTAAGTGACTTGCTCAAGGTCACACGGCTAGTTTTTTGTGTTAAGTGTCTGATTTGAACTCAGGTCCTCCTGACTCCAGGGCCAGTGCTCTATTCACTGCGCCACCTAGCCGACCTACATTAGTACATTTCTGATTCTAGATTTGATATCTGTTCTTCCTGATCCACTGCACCACCTAGCTGCAGTGAGTAGTTGAGGAGATAGTAGTAGCATTAAATATCTCTTGAAAATAGTAAATAGTAGTTGAAGTAGTTAGTATTAAAAATGAGTAATACTAGTAAAAGTTAGTAGTAGTTAGAAATTAGAGTATGTAATAGTTGCCAGGTGAGGTCCAGCATTTCCTCTTTTCAGTCTTGGCATCTTCCCCTTCACCTTTCTCAGATCTCTGCTACCTCGTCTCTACCAATGGTCATCTACCAACGAGCGTTTATCAAGCATCTGCTAGTATGTGCTAGGTGCTGCAGATACATGGCACAAAAACGAAACTGATCTTTTCATTCTTTTAAAGTTGATGAATGTGGGAGATGGTGAGGGAGTGTCTTACAGGTATGGGGGAACAGACTGGAAGAATACAAAGACGGGAAAGTTTTGGATGAATTCAGGCAACAGATAATAGATCAGATGCAATGTAGAGTGTGTTAAGGGAAAAGCAGGCAGCTCATCAAAGGAAACCACATTAAATTAATTCGTACCAAGATATTAATGATTTAACACATCATTGCCTCTTGATAGAAGAGACTGAAAAACCTTAGGATTATTGGAAAACTTTTGGACTGCTGAATAGAATGGTAAAAGCAAAGCACTAAAAATAAACCTTGTATATTTACCAATTTTGCTTGACTGGCCCAATTCATTTAATGCGAGCCTTTTATGATGAGAGGGGGAACATGAGAGCTATCCTCAGACACATGACAGCCTTTCATGTGGTAGATGGATTAGTCTTATGGGACTAATTAAGACCAATGGAAATTGCAAGATTAAAATTTTTGTTTAACCTAAGAAAGAAATTATTTCAAAATTATTTTATTTTTTCATTAACAGACATTCCCTGCCCCCAGAAGAAAAGGAAAAAAAAACCCCTTATAACAATATACCTAGTAAAACAAAGCAATTTCCTCTAATTTTTGTATCCAAGATCATATTTTGCACCTTGCATCGAGTATCCTTCTGGATGTGGGTTCCAGGTTTCATCACTGGTTCTCTGAAATTGTGGTTAGTCATTGCATTGTTCAGCCTTCTTAAATTTTTCAAGATTATCTTTAAAATGACATTATAGTGCAAGTTGTTCTAGTTCTGCTCACTTCACCCTATATAAGTTCATACAGATCTTCCCAGCTTTTTTTTGAAACCATTTTATAATTTCTTACAACACAATAATGTTCTATTACATTCATGTACCTTAGTTTGTTCAGCCACACTGCACTTGATGGACACTCTCTACCTTCCATTAAGAAAGAACTGCTTAACCGTTAGAGTGGAATTTGATGCCTTAGTACATAGTTGGTTCTCAATCATTGTATGTTTAAAAAAAGATAAATACCTGTTGGGGATATTCTAGAGAAGTTTGCTATATGAGATGTGGTAGTTTAGGCTAGAGGAACTCTAATGGTCCTTAATCTTTTCTTATGATTTCTTCCTACACAAAATGCCTATAATATTTGGTAAAATACAAACAACTAATTATGGAATTATTTTCACAGGCAAAGTTCAAGGGTAAACACGGTGTATATGTAAGACAATTCATGCCCCATACTCTGCTAATAAAGCAGTGGTGGTGGGGGGGAGAGGGCTCTTGAAATACTCCTTGCTCTTTGCCACTTCCAGGTCCTCCCCCTACCACAGCAGTCAGTAACCTCTCCTCCCTTTCAAAGTCCTAGTAACTACTGTCTGCATGCTCGAAGGCTCTTGCCCTTCCTTCCTTAATGAATTCAGTACCTGGTTCGCAATCTTCCTCTCCTCCTTACCTCTTGCCCTCATATTAGATGACTCCAACATACAAATAAATAAAGATAGATAGATAGATGGAGAGATGGAGAGATGGAGAGAGAGAGAGAGAGAGAAAGAGAGAGAGAAAGGGAGAGAGAGAGAGAGATACACCATTAAATACCCAAACCTCCGTCCCTTGACCTACTCATTTCTCATGACTTAACCTCTTCGGCTCCCCTCAGCTACAAACAGAGATGGTCATTGACTGTAAATACACCACCTGGTGCATTTCGGTGCCCTGTGGTTGGATCACAATTGACCTTTCACCTCTCTATGTACCTTCCAATGACAAGTTATACTCTTCTTCTATAACAGTGACCTTCACTCAGTCACTTAACCCTTAAGTTCTCTCCCAGGCCGTCACTTCGGTACTGACCACACTCTTCCCATTTGACCTTTTGGTGAACCAGTTCAACTCTACATTGTCCTCTTGAGTACCTTGCTTTCTCCTCACATCGCCAACTTGGGCCAGCATTTTAGGCATCCTCCAGGCTTTCATAGTTACCAGAGCATTCTCAAAGCACACAGAATCTCCACTGTACATGAGAATGGCTGGTATCACCTTTCTTTGCCATTCTACCCTTCCATGAAATGGATACTATATTATTATAATTTTATTATTATTACTGTTAGCTCATTATTTGTGATGGGGTCTAGAAAGATACAGTTTAAGAATAAATGGATATCTTGCAACTCTTTTATTTAATGCTTTGTGAACTATTGGACAGGTGAGTAAAATGACAGCTTTTTGTAACTGGATGAATATTGGGATATTATCTCATCTATTGGAGAATTACTTTAAGAGAAAAAAGCTAATATTTATTATAGGATTTTACTGTATAGAATTGTCTTCCAGGGGATACAATTCATACCTATCGCATAGGCAATTCCAGCTTGTAGTAGTAATCTTCGTTGTAATGTTACCTGCTTTTGTTTCACTTAATTCTATCAAGCCTTTGTTAAACAAACAGACAAAAAAGCTTATTTGGGGAAGAAAAAAAAATAAAATTCATGGTATGCACGGGGATAAACTCATGGCTCACAAAGAATAGTTACATAAAAGCAAAGAAACTGAATAATTTGTTACTTACATGACTAAAAAGAGTAGTTCATTAGAGCCAGTCCTAACCAGCTTGGGAGAGATGATAGTTAAATTTCCAATGTGAGCATTTTCACTTCAGAAATTGACAATTGCTACAAATCAGGGCTTGATTTGTTGTCATTTATTGTCTAAACTTAAGAAAGCATTGTAGTGGCAATGCGATATTCACAGTGCCAATGGCGACTATGAATATGCTGGCATAGTTTTCAATTGCAAAATATAGCAGACTCTCCATATAGAAGAAAGAAGCAAAACATTTATTCAGACACCAGAAAGCCAAATCCCAACACCAAGAAATCAAATGCATCATAGCAACAAAGAAGTTAATACACCATAGTACAGCAGGGAGCCACATCGTCCTTGAGTCTTCCCACTATCAAACTCTCACAAGCCTAGTTGTCACAGTGGGAGGCAAACACAAGTCTCGCTCTCTCCTTGCCTGAGGGACCTCTCTATCTCCCACCATCTAGCTGCTCTGACTCCCAGGTTCCTATGGGCTCTCCTTCACCCTTCAGCAAACTACTCCCACCATAGGCTCCATATGATTACATTCGACCTATTGGGGGAACAAGGAAGATCTTCAGAGCAGGAAAGATCTTCAAATTCCCTTAGGCCTATTAAGGGGCAGGGAAGATCTTTAAATTACCATTCCATTATAAGTGTTAATAATACAGAATAAGGAAAGTAAAATAAAAGTATATTACACTTACATGTATACCCCCTACAAAGTCTGGTTGTTAAATGTTTACCAGTATACCCCTAAATTGATCTATAAACATTGCTTGAGCTCATTAGGAGTGAAATAGAAAGCTCAGGGAATGAGTTCATCTCTAGACTGGAGCCCTGTGGACTGAAAGTATCAACAACAATTACTACTATTAAGTGCTTTATATCCATTACCTTATTTAAGCTGCATAACACCCTGACTATATTCACAGTATTATATAGCAGCCCCTCTGCCTAAGACACATTGATTGGTTAAATTCTTCTTCTCATATCATTCACTGATCCATTTAAAATTAGTGAGGGTGTGATTTCCAAGAGGAGTAAGGATATTTATATTAAGCTTCCAACTAGCTGAATTAATTAAATGATGTCTAAGATCTTAGTTGTAAAGCTTCATCAATCTAAACTCCCTGACTCATTTTCTTCATTTGTCAGGCAAAGCCATCAGAATAAAGAATCTCTATGGTCTCTTTTAAAGCTAATGTTCTAAGATTCTGAGGTTCCCATTCTCATTTTCAGGAAAAAAATTTACATAGGTAAGCCTCTGAGAGTGGGTTCCATTTGTCTGTCACAGTAGATGAGTCTGACAGACCAACATTCTGAGGAGACTTTGTTGAATGGTGACATCTTGTGAGGCAGCTGTGTTTACTGCTTGTATAATATTTATGCAGTGGTACTATAAACTGCAAGTTTCCTCCCCTTTAAAAGAAAAATATTTTCTTTTTGAAATACTAAGTCCTCTTGAAGCATAAAATATCATTATTTTCTCAATGTTATTAGACAAACTGTCTAGTTAAATTGTGATTATATATCAGTGTAGCCACATAAAAGCCTTGGTAGAAAAACTAGTCTGAGCAAGTACTGATAGACGCATTGAACATGTAGCATTGTAGTAATTTCTAGGTAGATAAAATTGCATTATTTGTTTTGAAAGCAAATTCTAAAATATACCAACATATTATAATGCATATTTTTTCTTTAATTAGTCACATTTTAAAAATTCTAGTCTTACACTAAGAACAGAAAGACTAAGTTAATAGAATGAGGTAATTGGCCGCCTGTCTCATGGAGCCCCTCAATCATCTATCCCAGTGTCTTTTTTGCAGTCCTGTGTTCTATGGGGTGTCCTGTACAGGAAATTTAATAGCTGTTTAGATTAGAAAGGAAGTAATCTAGAATATCCCTAGAATATTTTCACTTACGTCCCAGGGTTGCTATGAGAATAAAATGAGATAATATTTCTAACATCCTTTGCCAACCTTAAGTTGCCATATCAAATCTAGCTTAACATCATCATCATCAACATCATCATCATCATCATCAACATCATCATCATCATCATCATCATCATCATCATCATCATCATCATCATGCCAAAATATAGTGAGAATGCTAGGATATTTGATGTCAACATGGAAAACTGAACTTTATTCTGAATATATCACCAACATCATAAGGGCAAGAAAAAGTGAGACAAAGCATTGTATTTTTTGTTGAGACAATTTCAACACTGTGGTTTCCTTATCCTTGAACCCATTATGATCTCTTGAAGAGAATTAAGTAAATTTTTCAAGTGAGAATATTGTATCACTTGATGTACCAGCCCCTTCATCTTGTGGAAACTGTTGGACTGTGTATCAAAGAAGAATCCAGACTGAAGGCTTTGAACTCTAAATGAAAAGGTCAGATTGAACTAATGAATGAAGGTAATATGTACCTTGCACTATATGTATGTGTGTATAGATATATATCTATATCCATCTGTCTTTCTACATACACACACACACACACACACACACACACCTTGGTCTTCTCTAGGCAAGAGAAACTGAGCATTAGGAGAAAAAGGAATAGCTGTGTGTTGAAAAACTGCCTGGCATCCTGCAATCTAAACATAATGGAACAAAGGCATTTAGAGCAATTAATGCCAACATAATACCAATTTTATAGCATACGTTTGGCATAGTAAAGTGGACAGTAATGGATGCAGAAGGTGTACGCAGAAAAACCATGCAATGTTAATGAAACATAGGGCTCATTACCCAAAAGCTAACAGTTCATCAGAATGGAAAATGTGTGTTCGGGGCTCATAATAAACAGCGTAAACATTTACCAAAATACTTTGGGGACACACAGGACTCACTTAAGAAAGCAATAGTAAAGTCTGGCAATAGTTATGCATCCCTGGATTGGTTGAATGTAAGCAAATGTAGTTTTATCTCTGAATAGAGCCTATGAAATGGTTGTGATCTAATAGTAGAATCAAAATGTTCTCTGTTGGGGTATTAAGGTGAACTCATCCAACAACATATTGGCAAACACTGGCCAGAGAGGCTAATTCATGTGATTTGTGTACAGAATCAAATAGGTTTATGAAAGCAATTCTGGATTGGGTCATTGCCACAAAAAATGACAGAAAAGGTTTTTTTAAGCATCCCTGACCTAATGACTGATGCAGAATATGAAAGAGGGTGTTAAAAAAGAGTGCAAAATATCAGAGTAAGTTGAAAAAGTGAAGTATTAATTAAATAACTAGAAAGTAGGTGACTAAAATGATATACCAGAAAAATGTATTCTTTATAAACTAATATCCCTATGCTACAGATAACTCTCAAAGAAATTAAAACCATGTGGGATTAGGAAGAGGGGCTCATTCTCTCATTCTTTCTGCTATTGGACTTGTCCTGCAGACAATTTGCTTGAGTCTATAAAGGAACATCTATCCAAATACTCTTTTTTAAGTACAAAAAATAGTCTTTTTTCCCCCCTTGGTCAATAGTCCACAGAATATTTAATATGAAAAACAATAAAGCAGGATAGTGACTCTTTCCTGGACCATGTCTATTTGAACTCTGTAAAAAGAGATATTCATTATATATAAGTTAATATTAATGTATAATGTCAAGATATTAATAACAATAACAGTCATACTATCTTGCAGTTGCAGTAATACCTTGTGATATAAGAAACTTGCCCAAGGTTAGACAGTCCTTAGATGGCAGAGCGAAGACCCAAACCTAGGTCTTCAAGTTCCATGCTGGTCTATGCTCCTTTCCCCAAAGGAGGCGTCTCTTTTCCCTTTGGGATTGTAGATGATTCTTGAATTTCTACCATTCAAGAATTATTTCTGTTTGTTTAATAATCACTGCCCTTGTTAAAATGCAAATAGCTTTGGAAAGAATAGCACATTAAGCTGCTAAAGTTACTTATTCTTTATAAATTACTTTACAAGAAATTTTGTCTGTTTTTATGACTGATACCTAAGATCAGAATTTAATAGTGGAGGGGGTCTGTGACCCCAAGGAAGTCACACCTAAGACTCAAGTTGTAGGTTGGAGAACCCCCAAAGGTAGATTGTTGAGAGAGGAGAGAAGAAAAAGAGAAATTCCCTATTATTTCCAAATCTGTGTAGGACCAGATTCTCTTCCCAGAATTACTGTCAAGAACCCTGGAGACTTTTCAGTTCCTGTTTTCTGAAAAGAAGTGCAATTGCTGTTTTTGTTCATTTTTCCTAATGACACTGCCAGTCAGAAGACAGAAAGCAGTATCTGATTCAATGACTGATTCCCACCTCCTTCCACTAATGAACAACAGGCTCTACTTACCTCAGCTGCCAATTTATATGATTTATAACCTAGTTGGCTGGTGTCTTCTATATTGTGTCCCCATTTCAGGGGAGCTTCATTCAGAGCTCAAGTTTTGCTATGAGTTATAGCTCTCTATTGTGTTCTTGAGAAGATAAATGGCTGGGATTTAAAGATATTGACATGTAAAGCAGGCAGATTTCCATATGTCTCACACACTCGATGATGATTAATAGTGGCAAAAGCATTGGATTTGGAAATTCAGACTGTGGATTAGAGTTCTGGCTCTGTCCCCTTAAGAATTTTCTTTCAAGAAAGCTTTATTCCTCACCAGAGAGGGAGGGTGACTTCCAGACCTCAAATTCTTTATCCTCATGGAGAAAGATGGAGGTGTTTAAGGAGCTCATTTAGGGCTAGAATTTCCCTGTAAGAGGAGAAGCTAGTTTTGCCCTTGCCTTTTCTTAATTGTTCACTTTTGCTGGGTTTATTCTAATTTTATTGATTTTTCTTTTTTTTTTAATTGTTTGGGTTGCAACCCAATAATCTATGAAAGCAAAGTAGAATGTCCTTTGTTGAATAAGCATTCCTTTGTAATTGGGAGTGATTGCAATCCTCAAACCCACAAGCTGTGGTAGAGCAGGGCTTCCCAAAAGACTAAGTTTGGAAATGTATGATAATTGTGCCAGGGTACCTTTTGAGATTTTTCTAGAGTGACAGCCTAGGGCAGTCACTTGAAAGGACTCCAGAGAACTGTACAGAACTGAGACTTTAGACAAATATGTCAACTGAACCCCATTTTATTTGCTAAGGACAGAAAATATTTAACCAGGGGAAGAATATACAAGAGTATTTCTAGAGCTGACCTCCCTGCTTCCAGTCAACCATATGTGGTTAGTTCTTTGCCTCAAATTCTCCATGGTTTCTTGGTCCTTCCTTTTTCTTTCCTGTGACAGTGACAGAGGGGTGGGGTTCAGAGTGAGTTATTTGGCTCAATTCCTTCCTTCAATTCTCCAGGATGTATGGCACATAATTCTCTTGCTGAGTGAGGGTAGAAACGAGAGCTGCCCTTCCCCTTGACCCTGGCAGCCTGGAGGGGCTCAGTTGGTGAATCTGAGCTGGAGTTTTTGGTTGTTTTTTCTGTTTTGTGCTCTTCCTCTGAACTTAAGTGACTATACTTTGATCTTGAATGTGTCCACGCTTGAAGGCAGTCTTCTGAGTTGAGGAAGTTTGGAGAGTAAGGTCTTGGGTTCACTGAACAGAGCTGTCATCAGG
>JAQQSW010014134.1:0-12171 GCA_028646575.1 Pseudocheirus occidentalis | reverse complement strand
AATCTCACAAAAGTTATCAGATTTAGAATTTCTCAGTTATAACTTTCAACACTCTAAAAAAAGAGAACCATAAGAAATGAGTTGATTGATCACAATGCCCTAAAGTGAGCTGTGCTGCTTTCTCATTATATTCATCTGTCTGACTATTCTCTATCTCATCTCTGATCAATTTGTGTCTCTTTTCAACATTTTATCTAAGTCTATGTATCCCCAGTTATTGGATCAAAATTTTTTTTACACAAGCATTCTTTTTCTGCCTGTTTCAGCAACTGAACTATCCAAATATGAAAGTTTACTCCTGGATTACACTTCATCATATCCACCTCTGAGTCTCTAGCTTTTTCCTTTCGGAAGCTTACCTATCACCATAGTTGAAAGTGGGTTTGTTTTCTTCTTCCTTCTTAAATTATTTTGTATGTATTTATTTTTGCTATGTTATGCAAATAACTGTTCTACCAGAAGTAGAAATCTTTAAAGTCAGGGATTTGTGATGAATGAAAATTTTCAGGAGACACGGTTTTTGTGTAATTTATAACCAGTTTATTAATTATTGCCAGTCATTGATGAACAGATTGAGGTTGAAAAGATTGAAAGCCAAAGACCCATCCTGGAGAAAACTGAATATTTACAAAGTCTTTCAAAAAGGGCATGTCCTTGAGGATCAGAATCAATTTTGATTGATCAACAATCAATGTAAACGTATTAATGAGGAGGTGAACAAAAAGTCTTCAGTTAGTCCTGCAAAGAGGTAAATTAATCACAAGACTCAGGGACCTCCAGGAATCTGGGCAAATTAATCCATCTATATCCAGATCTTTGGGGTTAGATTTTTTTTTCCTTCATAAGTTAGATTAACCTAAATTTAAATGGAAGACTCTAAGAGACCTAGAGTGACTTACTTCCTATGGCAAGATTTCCTTTAGACTGGATTCTGTTTGTAAAATCTCTTGTGGGGAACAGTTCTCCCCAAGATCGAAGAGCATGTATCCCAAGGATTTGGGCAATCTCATATATCAGCAATTTCCTTCAGATACTGGCTGAATAAGATAAAAGGGACTGATTTCTGAATGAGGAAATAGAAAGGGGGAAATCATAATCTCAATTAATAATTGGTTATTAACATACATGGGAAATAATCATTTCTCTCAGACTGTTTGTATCTATCCCAAGAACCTAGCATAGTATCTATCCCCAGAACTTTAAATATAGTAGCAGTATGCTGATTTGACTGGACATTTTTGGACAAGATTGAACCAAATAGGAGGATAATCTTAGACACAAAACAGAAATGGAAGGGGTTATATATGGGTGAATTTGTTTCAGTTCCTGTATAATTTTATTCAAAAGGGAGCAATCAAAAGTATACTAGATAGGAGAACATAAAGACGGTGACCAAATATAACTCAAGTAGAAATTAATTTATTTTAAAAAAATTCATTTTCCTCTGATTCTGACTTTCTGACATTTATCCCTTTGCATTAACTGCTATCTTATGCTGTAATTTCTCTCAGCTCCTAGAGCCTTTTTGTCCTGTGTCAAATACAGCTAACTGAAATTGACCTTGTCTCCATTCCCAGACCCATGAAATGCCTGAGATTGACCAGACATCATTATCAGTCCCAACCTCTGACCAAATATGTGTGTTTCATATATATAAAAAGATATATATGTGTGTGTGTGTGTATGCATACATGCAAACACACATACCTTTATATACACTCATGTACTAATTAGTACATGTTCTAAACCTTCTCCTTTGGTATTCCTGAACTTTCTCTATGGACTTTCAGTTCTTATGCCGACAATTTTCTCTGTAAAAACATAAAATGTCCCAGCCTCTTTGCACATACAGCCCTTCTCCCTCTGCCCAAATATTTTATAAGAACCAAGAGTCCAGACTCCTCTTCAAGTTCTACAGCACTTGATGGTGTATGAGTCCTCAGTTACAATTCTTTGTGCCTGATAAGATCATTATTGTTTTCTCTATTAGCTGCCTTGACACTTGGAACGTTCTTTAGTCATACTACCAGTCTCCTTCTCCCACTGTTAATTTCTTCCACAGCCTTCCTTTTAGGCAAGAACCCAGAGGGGTGGGGAAAATGAAGCCTCAAGGCCACATGTGGTACTCTTGGTCGTCAGGTGCAAGCCTTAATCAGTCAAAGGGTCCTAGAGAGCTACAGGTGACCTCAAGACTGCAAGTTCCTCAACCCAGACTGTCCAAACTTCATACCCCTCCTACCTCTTCTGACTTTCTAGACTTCTCTCTGATACCTTTAACAGTTTCCTATTCCTCCTTTTCTGTTTCACTTTCAATGCTGCTTTCCTCCATTTCTATGTAAGTTCCTTGAAGGCATTTTTTTTTCTTTTTGCTTATATTTGTATGCCCAGGTCTTGGCATAGTTCCTAGTACATGATAAATGCCTGTTCCCTTGCTTTACCTTGCCCAACTTAGGAATAAACAAGGTTAAAAAGAAGCAGTCAGTCAGTCAATAAACATTGATTAAGTGCCTACTTATGTGTCACGTCCTAAAAACGCAGCGAATAATTCATTGAAAAATCTCATTGAATGGTGAATTTTTGTTATAAGTTAAAATTGAAAAAAACTAAAGTGAAAACACCTAAGTAAGAGAGTACCAGAATTTCACAACTATGATTTTTATTTTTATTTTATTTTTGGAGAGGGGAAGGTAGGACAATTGGGGTTAAGTGACTTGAACAAGGTCACCTGATTAGTAAATGTTAAGTGTCTGAGATCACATTTGAATTCAGTTCCTCCTGAGTCCAGGACAGGGTCTCTATTCACTGCACCAAATAGCCTCTCCAACTATGATTTTTGTGACAAATATGATGATTGCTTACAGGAAAACTGGTAGAAGCAATCAAACATTACTCCCATGAAAATGCTAATTTAATTTTACTTCATACTACCTACCCCTAAAACACTGAAAAACATAAAATATACTGAAAATAGCCCTTCCTCAAAATACTTGTAATCTTTTGTTCTCTATCAAAATCACATCTGTACAATCTCAGATAGTCCATTCCTTCAAATGATTTGTGTGGTTACTACATTGTTATTTTTTCAGACCTTTTATTTCATTGCTGCAGGGAGTCAGGGATGAGGAAACTCTTTGTTCCAAAATAGATAAACAATTATATTGGAATTTGCCATCTCAGGGAATTTTTTGAAGGACTTATAGGTTAAATGAATTTTCAGGGACACATAAAATGTATACAAGCAGAACTTTAAACCCAGAGTCTCTTGACTACAAGCCTGGTTCTTCAGCCATTTTTCCACATTTCCTCTTAGGTCTGCAGTTGAAAAGAAAACAAAATCCATCAAATTGTTGTCAAGACATTTCTCTGTGAATTGAAAATGAAAAAAAAAATACTCCCTGAAGGTGAATGATTTGGAGAATGTTTGGTCTTTGTCTCTGTATCCCGAGTGACAAGAAGAGTGCTTTATGCATAGTAGGTATTTTGAAATGTTTAAATTTAATGTAACTCATAAACTAGCTAGTATTATAAACTTACTGAATATTAGTCCTATGTCATTCTTGGAGTGAGTGCTATAATAAGAATAGTACAACTGGGTACCAAGGGACACCAAGATTTAGAAGGGATTTGGGTTTAATGAAATTTAAGTTTTACCATTTTCAAAATTCTTTTGATTTATATTTGAATAACATTTGGGCTATTGGGTCTATTCCCTATGGAAGATAGTATTCAAGGCCCTTATATTTCACTAACCTAAATATGTTTTAATTACTTCTCATATTCTTTTCAAATCATGAATTACAAAATGGATTGGAAAATGTGTTTAATTTTAATTTTGCAGGCAATAAAATTGCTAGTTATAGTTCTGTTTGCAGTTGCATCAAGGGTGCTAAATAGCAACTTGGCAGTCACCAACACACTAACTTCATAAAACAAGGGCTTGATCTGTGCTTATGCACTATCATTTCATTGAATTGACTGAAATAAAAATTCCATTCAGTATGATTTGCTGTGCCCTCTTCACACAGCAAAATTAAAAGTTTAGAACTCATTACCAGTTATAAAACACCAAAATGATTCTCAATAAATTATACTGATCAAATGTACTTATTGTCTGATTTAATGGGGGGGGGTGGGGAGAGGCATATGGCATGACTTTGAATGAAGGCAGTGTATATTAGTATGAGTCAATCAATAAGCATGTATTAAGTGTTTCCTACAGTCCAGGCACAGAGGCAAGGAGTGAGATTACAAATACAAAGTAATATGGAGATACATCATGTTCACAGGTAAATAAATAAATATACATTATATACCCCTCCCAAAATACCTAAGTGGAAGGCACTAAAACTTATTATAATCAGGAAAAAAAACTGTGAAAATAAAAGATGTTTGAGTAGAGCTTTGAAAGTTGTAGGGGTAAAGGAATATTATTTCAGCTGTGAAAAAGGTGGCAAGGTAATTTTTGGCATACAGGATAATAACCAAGTGAAAGACAGATAAACACAGCACAAAGGAAGGTTGGTAGCATAGATTCACTCTTGACCTGGTCAGGCAGGAAAGAGTTTTGAATGGGTTAATAATCTTACTTGATCCTAGTCTAGTCCTCTCAAAAGGGTAGCTAATGGGAACACCAACTCCTATGGCATTGCCTAATCACCCTTATCAAAGGGGCTGGTGAGAAGTGGGGGGGGGGAAGTAATTAGCCCTATATCTCAATAGGATCAATCAAGACAGACACAGCTTGACATTTCTCTCTATCTCCTCAAGCCTCAATGGGGGCTAGTTGGGGCAAATACAGTTTCTCCCCAAGACTTGATGGGCTCCAGTGAATGCACACAGTATTCTAATCTGTACATTAAACCCTAAGGGTTCCCCACTCTTTGCACAGAACCTACCTGGTTTTTTGGGTAGCAGACAAAGAAGCCATATTGCCAGCAATAGCCTCATAAATTTCATCACCTCATCCCTGTATTTCACTATGCAGTTGCAGTGGATATTTATAATTCAAGTACAAATGTTTATATTATTTATTGTTATATAACATTGTGTAAACTTAGTGGAGATGTTTTGCACCATAATTGTGACCATTCATATCTAATACTTGAGAACAAGAGATTGTTATGACTATGGATCCTGGAAAACTGACCTCTAAAAAATAATAACTACAATCCACTTTACATGCACTAAAATCCACCTTACAGCAAGGATGACAAATTAACCAGACTATCTCCAGTAAATTCAATTAAGTAAACATTTATTAATCGCCTGTTATGTGCAAGGCACCATGCCATGTGTTTGGGATACACATACAAATAAAAAGAAAGATAGTCTCTGTCCTGAAGGAACTTGCAGGAAGTTGAATGCTGGATAAAAATAAAGGGGCAAGATATTCCCAAGTTGAAACCAACTAGAGATGCTGATAAAGAAAGGAGAATTATTTGGAAAGTTCTGAAAGTTCAGAACCCTTTATGAAGGAAGGCTTTGGAAGTTCATTTTTCCATCCTGCAACTCTTCAATTAGATGCAAAAGGAAACAGAATTGAGAAGATGTTGAATATCAAAAACACATTCTCTCAGCATGGTGATGAGATCTGTGTGGGAGCTACTGGATCTTGCTGCTTCTATATGGCCATCTTGGCTCCGCCTCTGGAAGTCTAAATTTTATTTTATTTTAAATTTAAGTTAAATTTTAAAATTTGCTTCATTTCAAAAAACACAAACTTCATTTAAAAATGACACATCTTAAATTTAATCATCTAGTGTAAATGTGATGACTTAATACTACATCAATAAACATATAGTACCACATTTTAAACGAGTTATTACACACACATATTCCTGCTAGTACATGCTGGACTTCACAACAATGCTTGACATACTCTCCTGCCAACATTTATTTGGTTGTATACCTGTTAGTAGACTTGTCCACTGATTATAACTCGAATTTTGTGTATTTATTTGGAAAATAATGGAATCACTTCAAATTTAACTCTTACACAACAGATGAAATATGCAGCAAAGGTTTTTCAAAATTTTCTTATCTTATGCTCTTTTTCAATGCTGTTCCACTTCTTCCTTCTTTTTATTCAATGATCTTCAATTGCACCTGAGATTACTATCACCCTCTAGATCACTGGTTCTCAACCTTACTAATGCCACAACCCTTTAATACTCATATGTGGGTGCATCTGGGCATATCTGCATGTGGGAAGACCCACCTGGAGACTGATAGAGGAGCAGTGTCTTGGTTCCTAAGCCATCACAAATATGTGTTTTCCTATGGTCTTTAGGAGACCCCTGTGAAAGGGCCATTTGACCCTCAAAAGGGGTTGCAACCCAGAGTTTGAGAACTGCTGCTCTAGATCTTTCCAGTGGCTCCCCAGGGGACAGTATAGACCATTTGGGGCATCTATGAATAAGAACATTTGCTATCTTTACCTTTCCCTATTTTCTTCTCTCTCTATGAACTCTTCTTCCAAAGTAAATAGCATTCAATCACCATCAGCAGTTTCAGTTCAGGCACAGTTTGCAGGCAGGTGCAATATCACCAGGATAGCTTCAGGAACTTCTTCCTGATTTTTACAAGCAATGAAATAACAACACTTTAGCAAGGGAGAGCACAGCAGACTTTTCTCTCTCCTTTGTCATAGAGAAGCAAAATTACCTTTCCTATTACAGGACAATTTGAAAAGAAATTTTCTTCAAATGCAACTAAAAATGCTCTGATATTTGGAAGTTGAGTGAACTTTTTCCAACTTCATCTATTCCAATCATTTTTCCAAAGGTAGTTTTGGACTGATCAATAAAGTGTCAAATGTCTTATGAAATCAAGTTCTAAATGCATTTGGTGGTGGAGAGATGAAGGTATATGCACTTTCCATATCCCAGAATATAATATAATACCTGAGTGGAAATTTATTCTTCATTTTTCATATGATCACGGTGCCACAAAAAATCACATTATTGTATGACAACTTTGGGACTAGCACTAGAGTGCTAGGACATATATGATTGAGATTTTTTTTCCTTTCATAAACTATGTCTTAGGAGCATTTTTAAACCAAGAATAAGTGGTTAACATGCCAAGGGAAGAACTGGTATTAATAGCAAGGTATTAGGGTTAAAGGAAGGTTTCCAGAACATTGGGTTGAAAACATGGGCAAGGCTCTCAAAATGTATGTCTTGTAATCAACTAGCCTGTAGTAAGAAGACATAAATAGAGATTCTGGTGATACAGATACTCAAATGAAACAGTCTTCTTCTCAAGGAGCTTAATCCTGAAGAACATATAAAAAAGATTCAGAATAAATCCAAAATGAGCTCATAGTATGTTACGGAAGGAAAACAGTGGTGGTTGGTGGCAGGGTGTTGTGGAGGATAGGGAATCATAAAAGGCTTCATGTGTTTAAATTGAAGATGGGAAGATGTTAAGGGTTGCATTTCCTCTGTTATAGAGAGTATTCATGCTAATTAGAATACACATTAATGAAAACATGAAAGTAGAACCCAAAACATGAAATAAAATCTCACAAAGGTGCTTGAGCTATGCATATTGGAACAGCTCTGATAGCAAAAAGAGTTCAGCAAAACTAAAAGATTATTTACAATGTCCTGTACTTCAGATCACAGAAGTCTCTACCAAGAAGAGGAAAGTATATGTCATCAACCATTATGTGGAACCAAGATTTGACATTGTGTTCAGTATGAGACCTACTGCCTGAGATCTTTAATCATTCTATTCTTCCCTACTTATCTCTCCTCAGGCATCACTTTCTTCCTTTTAAAATCTCAAGTCTACACCAGTAAAGACATTAACATATACTGTAATCTTGGGTCATTTGCCCATTGGAGTACCACACATCACATGGTCTTTGATTAATTCCCCTATATGACTTTTACATTGCTCTACATATATGGCTATTTGCCAAAAGAGGAAATCCTTTATCAGTGTAGACTGAGTTCACTACAAGTTTACATCCAGTTATTAAAACAATGCCCTCACTATTTCATTCCCAACTTTCAATTCTTCATTGCACTCCCCAGTGGATATTCCAAGACACCTGTTCTCTCTGTACGTACCAAAATAGTTATATGACAAATTGAATAGATGGAGCTTTTAATTGGAGTTGGAATTGGGAAGATGAGTTCAAATGCTGTCATAAACATTTACTAGCTTTGTGACTCTGTGCAAGTCAATTAATCATTCTTAGGCAGTTTTCTCAATATAAAATGAAGACAATAGAGTGAAGACAAAATAACATATGAATGTATTTTTAAAACTTCAAGCTCAAAAACACACTTTGAAGCTTTATTAAAATGATCTTATTTTTAATAATTTTTATTATTATTTTCTCTCAGCACATAATTGTGACTTTATACTTCACTGAAAAAATGATGTCATCTATCATGAACTCCCTCCTCTTTCCTAAATTCTGTAATGAAAATTCTTCTCCAATATCAGGAAAAGGAGTTTGAGTACCAAATACACACACATACACACACACACACACACATTGATACAAGATGTGGCAGCTAAATCTTTAAGAAGAGAAAATCTTGGGATAGAATATTTCAAAAGGTCAAGTTATAATCCATATCAATCAGGGGAAAAATTAGCTTTAATAAAATATAGAACGTTCAAATATTTCTGACAAAAAAGATTATGATTGAGTAGAAGTTTTGTAATGTTCATACAACATTCTCATGATAAATATAAAAAGGTGAACAAATTTCAGAAATGTAAAGAGGCTTACTGATGATGAAATCTTTGCATTTTTGATTATTCAAATCTGGCAGTGTCAATAAACAAAAAAAGAAAACTTGTTCTTTTTTCTGGTTTAATGAATTTGGAATTGTGAGCAAAAGTCATCTGGTAAAAGTATGTGTGACCAAATATGTGCCTTTTGGAGAGAGTCAAGTTTGCATGATTACAAGTAGATACAAAGGCCATGAAAGCCAGGGATCTAATTAAATAAATGTACCTTTTGAATGCCAGTGTCTTCAAAGGTCATAGAAGTAGTTAAATAAGTAAAACATAGGGTCTATTTTTTAAAAATCATATTAAAAGAAAAAAGAGAAGTAAGAGAATAAGGACTACATTTTAAAAGAATGATAAGAAAAAGAAGGTAATTTTATATTTCTAAAATGGAATGAATAAGAAGAAGCACATATAAACTTGAAAGAAACAGTGGGAGAATTAAGAAGAAATAAGAAATCACGTTAACCTTTTTCTTATCTGAGTTTATAAATATTAAAAATTGAAAGGTAAAATTCACAACAAATGAAGTAAAGGAGATGATTAGTTATCATTTTGCCCAATTAACCTTAAAATAATATTGATAAAATTGAAGTGGATATATATTTCCAGAAATATTAAAGACACAAATAGCTAAAGAAGACATAAATAATTTAAATAACCTCATCTCAGAAAAAGAAATAGAGATATACAAAGACTTGATGGATTTACAAATGAATTCTCTCAAGCAATGACATAATCCTTACTTCTAATAATAACTAAATTGTTTGTAAAAAAAATAAGGAAATACAGGATTCTACCAAATTCATTTTATGAATGCCTTCACATTTAGAATATGGAGGGAAAAAAGGAATATAGAGCAATAACACATTGAAAAACAAAGCAAATTTATCAAGTAAAATAAGAACAAAGACTACTGCAATATAAAATTTATGGGTAATGGACAGGTTGCATTAATTCTAGCAATGCTAACAATACCAATAATTAGGAAATCTATAAAAATTAATGATATTAATAATAAAAATAATTTAAAGTACACTATTTACATCAAAAAATTCAGTAAAGTATGTTGGTGAAATAAAATACCTTTTGCAATGATTGGAAAATTCCTAGAGACACAGTTTCTGGGTAATTTAATCATTATGTTTAATTAGATCACCACATTTCTTAATAAAAGGGTAGTCATTTGGTCACTTCTCTTAGAAAAGATACCCCTAATGGCAGTGGGATCACAGTTTATATGCCCTTCAAAGAGTAAGCATTCCAAAGAGTAGGTACTGCTGAGAGGTACCAATCAACTCTAATTGGTTAACACAATGGGAGGTGGGTTACATTTAAAGGTGAGTCTTTGAGTATGTGATGTTGGTCATCCAAATCTTGCTCAAAGAGACATCAATTTCTATATAATCCATCTGATAAAAGGGAAAAATCAACATTTTCCCAGATCTCTCTGAGCAAACACAAAAAGAAGTCATACACCTATTGACCAGAAACTTAGAATTTCTTTTCCTGTCCGATTAGTTCTAGGTAAATCTTGAAAAGAGATTTCCCACACTCATTGTTTTCTGAATGACATTGGTTTGTAAGTAGAAAAAAAGGGGAAAAACCTTGGTGCTAACACAGTAATTAGTTATTAAAATAAAGGATAAATACTCATTTTTCACAATTTTCCTTAGCATAAAAGTAAAGATTATCTAAAACTAGTAGAACCAGTATTGTCTATAAAAGTACTAGAGATAGTTCCAATAGGATCGGTGATAAAAATAAGAGCATACATTATCCTCATTACTATACAAATGACTCTAGAAAGGATAGATACAACAATAAGGCAAGAAAAAAATGAGGGAATAAGCACAGAAAAAACGAAATAGTATTTTTTTCTTTTTATAGATGCTATGATCATCAAACTGGAGAATCTAATATATTTAATGGAAATTAAAAATTACTGAGTTCATCAAACTCTCATGATATAAATAAAATCATACAAGCTATCAACCTTTCTCTTTATTATTAACAAATTCTACCAGAAACAGAAAGATCCTTCCTATTTAGCATGTCTAGGTATTGTGGAAAACATTTGGGACTCCAGCTACCAAAATAAATATAAAAATTATAGCTGCAAGAGACTATTACAGAAACACAAAAAGACAATTAATTGAGCAGATACTAATTGTTTCTGACAGGAATGATCCAATGTAGAAAAAAAGTCAATGATACAAAAATAATCTACAGATTAAGTTTCATAACAATAAAACTACCAAAAGGGAACTGCAGAATGAGAAAAATAGTAGTAAAGTTAAGTACATCTGGAAGAGGGGTCTCCTGACCCCATTGAATAGAATACTGAGCCTGCAATATGAAAGCTTCGAGTCAAAAGGCAGTCTTACACATTTACTAGGTATATGACCCTTGGCAGGTCACTTAACCCCATTTCTTTTATTTCCTCTGTAAAATGAAACACTGGAGAAGTAAAGGCCAAACCATTCTAGTATGCTTGCCAAGAAAAGTCCATGAACCTTCCATAGGGTCAGATTGAGAAAGACAAGACTGAGTGACTGAACAACAACATCTCAAGGGAAATAGTATAGATCAGTAGCTAGACAGACAGACAGATGAGTCTATAGTTAGATACAGCAATGCGAAGAATTGTGTCTATCTATATAAAACTGTGAAGGAAGGTGTCTTACCACTTCTACATATAAAGCTCATCTACAAGGAAGTAATCATCAAAACTCTCTGGTTTTGTTTAAAATATACAAATATAGATCAGCAGAATATAAACATAAGAAGTAGAACAACTTTGAAACTAATATGTTTAAGTTACACTATTTTTAAACAGTGAAAATATTCATATTTGCTGATATTTTTCAGGTCAGAATAATAAAAACCTTAAAATTAAAAGAAAAAATCCACAAATAAAAACACAATTATTTTGTAGGGGAAGTATTCTGTGATAAGGAAGGTTCTCATATAATGAGAAGCAATGAAGCCATATTTCAAATATTAAAAATTTCTTTGTATCTAAAGGGAATGTAATGGTAATAAATTTGTTTGATCAGATGTTAAGTAGATCCTAGTAACCTAGTGTTAAGTATAGAACTCTGTCCATTGGTGAAAAGGTGTGAATTCCCCTGTGACTTGGAAGAATGCTATTGGCTGAGACACTCCCCTGAACCATGTTGACTTGGGAGAAGGCCAGTTTTTATAAGCAGGAGAATTTCAGAGACAACACAGACCTTGGATTTAGTTCCTGAGTGGCTGACTGCAGATATGAACAGGATGGGACTTTGTTTGTTGGTGGCTTGGCTGATCCTTGAGTTCCAGGCAAGAGAAGTCCTGAAGGGTTTGAGGTGTGCTGAACCTTGTGAACTTCAGTGTGTGCCGGGGATTGCCCTGAGGACTGGACAAGGACCTGGG
>JAQQSW010014133.1:0-12171 GCA_028646575.1 Pseudocheirus occidentalis | reverse complement strand
TGGGACTCAGTGTTCTGGTTTCTGAATAAAGACCTTGGTTCTGCCTTCCATGTGGAGAGTTTGCTACATTTTGTGATCCAAAACTATACCAGCATATTCATAACCATCATGGGTGTTGTGAATATTACATTACTGATACAGTCAGGATCAGGGAACCATCAGGAGTAGGGACCCTAAATCTAGGTCTAGATTTAGACCTAGAAGGAAAGTTAGAGATCCTACATATTCCAACCTCTTGACATTATGGATGATAACATTTTGTCTCAAAGAGGTTAAATGTTCTCTCCAGGGTCACAAAAAGTTATGCAGCTAATTTGGGATTCAAACAGATCCTCTGAATTCAAGTCCAAACCACTTCCCAATGCTCCAGATCAGATATAAATGAGAGAAACAGAACTTTGGTTCCTCTACAGTAAAATAAAGGGGTTTGAAATAGCTAGCTTCTAAAAGTTCATAAATTCCAGGTTCTTTAGTTTTTGAAGATTAATCACCTTTGCTATGGGGTAGGAGTAGTCTTACTGCAGAAAAAACGAGACTGAATTATGATGTCCTATATAATGGAACTGTCTTGAAAGCATAAAACTGTAATACTCATAGATCTGGCCATATAGACAAAGCATTGGTAAATTAGACTTAAATCTATTCCTGATCCTGCTCTGGCTAAATGCTCTGGGAGATGAGTTTCAGTCACACTAATCTTGTTTGCTGTTCACCCAGAGACCCTAGACAAAATCATAAGGTAAGCTAATTTCATCTTTAGTTCCCTACCATCTTTCATTTATTCATCTCCTATTTTTCCACTTGCTGCTGTTTGTCCTTTGTTTTTGAAGAGGACCTTGACATCAGGGAGAAGATGCCATGACATACAAATGAATTGGATTTAAGTGTGGGAGAGCTGTGCAAAGTCACCAGCCTCACTTTCTCCTCTGTCATCCGGGTCCAGCGGCCAGATATAGATCAGGACAATGAGAGATAACCAAGGACACAGTGGAGGACCTTGGCAGCACCCATTCAATGATTAAGGTTTAATAAAAAAAGGTAAAGAATGCTTCTTTTACACACACACACACATATCATACACACATAGGGAGACAGAGAGAGAGAGAGAGAGAGAGAGAGAGAGAAAGAAAGAGAGAGAGAGGAGGAGGGAGGGAGGGAGGGAGGGAGGGAGGGCGGGAGAGGGAGATGGGAGAGAGGGGGGAGAGAGAGCCAAAACAGGAACAATTGTTATTTGCATCCATTCTGAACCAATCAAGGCCCAAATACTGACAAAGTAGGGCTTTGTCTGGGAACAGAGTGATTTGAAGTTATCGCTAGCCTTTAAGACAAAAAATCAAAACAACAACGAAAAAAGTCGTTTCAAATTGTAATCTCTGAATTTTTCCGTGTACCTCATCCCCCAAGTTCTTTTGGGTTGTTCTTTATCCAGCAAAAGGTCTCCACTGTACAACCAACCTAGATCTCCCCTTGTTGAAATTTCATTTTGTGCTCAAATGTATTCATTCCTTCACTCTTTCAAAATTCTTGTCCCTTCTATACCACAACAAACTTCTGGTTAAGGAGGATGAAATAATTCATACTATAATATAAATGAATGCTAGGCAGCTTTAACACTCCCTATTAGCTACATTTTTAAATGGGTTGTTTAACACAAATCAATCTCTAACTGGTATAATGTATTAGGGAACAGATTTTTGAATGCAGGGACTTTCTCAGTGCCACTTGCTTAATTTGGTGCCTCCTCTTTCTTGGCAAAAGAACAGGGATAAGAAGCTTGGTTTTTGAAAGTTGGCCAAATACTGTAACTTGACTGGCTCCCCCATCAGAGTTAGAATGAAACATAAAACACACACTCGTTTTGGCAAAAAAACATTTTAAATGCCAGAATGTTGTCAGCAGAAATGCTATGTAATGTTTCCTCATCATGGTGGAGAATATTTTTATTAAGCATCTACTATGCTTAAATCAAGATTACCAAATCATTATCATCTACTCACAAGAATAATGTTATGTTTAGAGGAAATGCAAGTCTTCAAAAGCCAAAAACTTGGGAATTTATACCCTTTTGGGTGGTTATAAAGAGCAGGTTTCATACCCTCAATTACTAAAGTCTCATTCATTCTAAGAGGAATTTCCCCACTGCAATCAAACCTCATCACTTCAAGTTATCCTAACAAACAGTGATTAAGAATAACCACCAAGATAGTCACTGACAGTCTTTGTCCCACAATTAAATATCTACCTTAAATGTGAAAAAGTTAAATCAATCATTCAGATGCTCTATTCAAGGAAACAACTAGATATTTTGAAACAACCAGCTGATTACCTCAATTTCTTTCACTTTCCACATATAGGTAGATATAACCATGTATTTGAATGCTAAAGGAGAGCAAATGATACCAATTTTATTTTTGTTGCCTCCTTTTTTACTCAGGAACAAATCAATAAATAAGCAAGTTACTGGTTTTTTATGTGCAAAGCACTCTGCTAAAATACTTTATTTTATTTATTACTCTAAAGACTTGCATAAGGATTCATATTCATAATAAATATTCTTAATCAAATGTACAATAGAGGAGTGAGTGCTAAAGAAAGGGAGCTTAAACTTGTATAAAGGAGTAACACTTAGGATAAACATTACTAGACAAATAACATATTTGATAAGTTTTTTTTTAAAAATGGAAGGGAAGTGTCTATCAGCATTTAGGATCCTCAAAATGAGCAGATTAAGAGTGAAAGTGGAAACAACATGTTTCTGTTCCATTCCCTGAAGGCTTAAAGTCACTCTGCACATTCATCAACAAAGCTTCCAATTTCTAGCCATTCAAAGACAAAATATACCAAGGCACAGCGTTTCAACAGTTTTGAGGCTGCAGAGCCTTTTCACATGCGCTTTTTTGCTCTGGAACCTCCCATCTGGATGCAACTAGGAGGTAATTGAGCAAATACAAATTAAACATGCTCCCCATCACCAAATTTTCCCATCAGGAGAAACTAGGGAAGCTTTAAGAGACAGTAGCATTCCATGCAACTAGGGCATTTGCTCAGTATCTTTTATTTTCAAAGAATTTTATTTAACCGTTATTATGTACACTGCAAGAAATGGAAGAATTTTAAGACTAAGGTAATGTGCCTGCAAACTGTTTTCATCTCACTTCAAATACTCTAAAACATCTGACTCAATTTTCTCTTGTCTTCTAATGAAATTTAAAAAATGCATGCAAAGAATCACACATCACAGGAAGTTGGACTTTCTTGTCCTTTTGATGATAAATAGAGGCAGAGATTCAAACTGCTTGCTTGCTTTTCCTCCTAAGTGCTTACACTAGGCTCAGGGAAACCATTAACCAATTGGAGGTGTGAACTGATTCTGGCTTTCTGCTTCATTAAATCATATATCATTTTTACATGTGCACCACTGAGTTATAAATCATATAAGACAGAATGAGAGCTAATTAAAGGGTCAGCAAAGCATATAATTCTGAATGGCTATGCATCAGAAAACTAAGATTGACAAGAAAATTAAAAAAGCATTTTCAAGTCAACACCTTGGCTAAGCAAAAATTTGAACTTAAGAAAATATACACAACGTGAAATGCTTATATAGTATTGAATTTTCAGAGAATTTTATCTCAGCATGCTTCATCAATATACATTTAGGATCAACATTTTAAGGTCAAGGGAAGCCTAATTCCCCTTCCCTACACACACACACACAAACACACACACACACACACACACACACACACACACATGCACAGACATTTCAGGATGAAATTTACTTCTGAGCTGAGAAATATTGTTAATTAGTATATATGTAGCATCTTTCTACCAAGATTATATTCTAGTGAAGTAAGTTAGTAGAAAGAATCACTATTTTTCAAGTGACAAAACTGAAATGAAGAAAGACTCATGGCCAAGGTCACTAACCAGGCCAGGAACTCTTCTGGGAGCAAGATCTGAAGCTACATCCTGAACTCCCCCCTGTTGCTTTCAATTCACTGGTTTCCAAAGTCACATACACGAGAAATGTGGTAGAAAGGGGAGCTGAGATTTAAGTTTTTAAATTCTCATATTTATATTTCTCACAGGACAAGGAATTCCGACTTTTTACAAAAACAACCACAACCAAAGTAGTATCTAGTCTCTGAAATAAATACCATGCACATAGTTTCCTCTTTATAATTTGCTTCTGCTATATAATTTTTAAACCAGGCGCATCTTAGCTAGAAATCTGGTAGACTTCCTCTGCCCTGACCCCCTCAAAAGTAAAAAAATATGACGACCTAAATAAAATAGAAACCAAACTTCCTGTGGCTAAATAACTACTTCCCACATTTTAAAGCATATTTAAATAGCTATTGGGTCACAATATTCATTTTTCCATCATAATTAAGAAGGTGAAATTTTTAAGGTAATGAAATCCCAGAACTGATTACTTCAATTCCTCCCAAATACAAACTACGGATTTTTGTACCTTCTTTTCAGACTTTAGAGTACATTCTTCATTCCCTTTGCATAAGGCCAAAAATAGAAAGAAAAAGGAAATCTGGTATGAAAGGAACAAAGAGATGCCAAGGTCCAAAAAGACATTGGATTTAAATCCTAAGGGAATTATAGTAAATTTCCTAGAACTTAGAATTGTAAAGTACCATAGACATTATCTAGCATAATCCCCTCGTTTCATAAGTGAGGAAACCAAGGACCAGAAAGGTAAAATGATATCTCAAATGAAATCACACATATAGGTTCAACCTCACATCTCTCAGACTGGTCAAGATAAAATTTTAGAAAAAGAAAATTGTTGTAAGGCTGTGGGAAAGTAAGTACATTAATACACTGTTGGCTGGAACTCTGCTCAGAAGGTTATTAAACTGCATAGACCCTTTGATCCAGTGATTCTAGACCAATGCTCCAAAAATTTCAAAGAAAGAGACAAAAAATATATGGGGACCTTTGGTGGCACAGTGAATATAATACTGGGCCTGGAGTCAGGAAGAACCAAATTCAAACCTGGCCTTAGACACTAGCTGTGTGACCCTGGTCTTAACTCTGCCTCAATTTCCTCATCTGTAAAATGAGCTAGAGACACGACTGAAAAAAAATTTATGTGTGCAAAAACATTTATTGTAGCTCTTTTTATGGTAACCAAAAATTAGAAACAAAGAGGGTATTCTACTGAGGAATAGTTAAATAAGTTATGGTATATTATTGTAATGGAATAACATTGTGCCATAAAAAATTATGAACTAGACCATTTAGGGAGGAAACTAGTGAGATCTTGATGAATTGATACAGACTGAAATAAGCAGCAGAAGAAAAATTTATACAATGATAATGTTATATAGTAAGACAACTTTAAAAGACTTTAGAATTCTGATCAATACAACGATGAACCTCAAATCCAAAAGAATTAAGATGAAACAACTTCACTCACCTCCTAACAGAGTGGTGATAAACTGAAAATGCAGGAGACAGACATTTTCAGACATGGTTAATGCGAGAATTTGTTTTTCCAGATTATATAGGTATACATTGAGAGATTTGTTGTTGCTGCTTTAATTTGTTCATGGGGGATAGTGGAAGAAACAGGTTGGTTGTTTTGTAGTCACTTGAAAGCAATAAATTAAAAAACAGAAGAAATAAATTCTAGACTACAAGGGTTCTTTAAAAAAAATAATACATGAAAGTGTTTTGCAAACTTTAAAGTGCTATATAAAGTGAACTGTTATTATTATTATTGTTATAATTAGTTTTACACAAGATGACCAAGTAGTAAGATGCAAAGACAGATCTAAACTCAGGTTCTCTGATTCTAAATTCAGTTGCCTTTGTACTACACAATGCTGTCTCATCACTAAAGATAGCATGCCTATCTTAACACTCTAAATAAAATTCTACTTGGTGTCAAGTTACCATCTGTAATCTTTATTTCTAGTTACTTAATGTCACTGGCATGGTTATCTGTTGACAATGATGCCACTTTGGTGTATTCCTAAATCAGCAAGGAAGATAACAAACAGTAAAACTTGATTTGTAGCTCCACAGATTTTGTCAGGCTGAAGGTCATGCTGCCATATCTGTGCACAGAGAGGCAAGAGAAAGAGTGCTTCCTGCAACAGTAGATTCAGATGCTGATTTTGCCACTTATGACCTGTGTAACCTTGGACAAATCACTTTCTCTGTCTAAACCTCAGTTTCCTGAACCGTAAAATGAGGGTGTTGGACTAGATCAGTGTTGTCAAGCTCAAATAAAAACAGGGCCACTAAACATAATGATCCCTGTGTACCACATATTTACTTAGTTTTAAAATGTAATGTTAGCTATATTTTATTGTATTTTAATTTATTTTGCTAAATATTTCCCAATTACATTTCATTCCAATTTGGACCATAGTGGGGAGCATTTGGGGGCCATCTGTTGAATACCTCTGGACTAGATCACCTCAAAGATGCTTTCCTGCTCTAATTTTCTATGACTCTATGAACCAATAAACATGGGAAATGTATAAGATTGATGCCATTTTTACACAAGACACCAATGATCTACATACAAGTGCTAACACTGTGGTCTCTTCTAGAAGTGTATGACACACAGTAAGTGTTTAATATTGATTTTCATTGATTTCTTAAGTCCAATTCTCTTAGATATAAAGACTTCTTGGAAACATGGCTGTCATTCACTGGGTTGAGTATTCCTCTCAACTTTGCAGCATGTAAAAATCAGATAAGCATGCCAATCAATTCTAACCCAAGTCATTGATAAAAATGGCTAACAGTATAGAGCCAAATAGATCTCTGGGGTGTTTTGCTGGAGATCTCTTGCCAAGGTGACATTGAACCATTAATAGCTACTCTGTCATTCAAACAGTTTCAAGTCCATCAGATAATATTATTGTTTCTCTCTAGGCATCCATCTTTTCCACACAAATAATATTAAATATTTTATCAAATGAAGGGACTAGCCAAGATGGTAGAAAAGAAGTACAGTATAACACAGCTCCCCTTCACAAATATTCTATCCTGAGTCACAGAGAAAGAGAAGTCTGCGGACACTGGGTACAGGATCTAGTCAGGGGGATAGAAAGCAGAGTCATCCAATTTAGGAGCTAAAAAGGACTTACAACTGTGCAATAAAGCAACTAGAGGTCCCAGAACCAACACAGAGGGGCCTGACATTGCATCCCGAGCTAGAACAAGTGGCAAGTGGTTGTCCATACCCATTTCTACTCAAAGCAAGTTTCTTCAAAGAAAGTTAAGAACATTTTCCTGACAAATGCATGCATCTATGTGACCCATTAGAGGTTTCAAAATATCTATACTTTTATTTAAATTGATTCTTAAAGAATTTTCACAGAATCAGAGAATTTAAGAATTGTAAGGGACCACTGAGACCATCTAATCCAATACACAGGAAAAAACAAAAAAGAATGGGGGCGGCAAGGTGGGGCAGTAAATAGAACATTGGCCTTGGAGTCAGGTGGACCTGAGTTCAAATCTAACCTCAGTAACACTCACTAGCCATGTGACCTTGGGCAAGTCACTTAACCCCAACTGCCCTGCCCTCTCCCCTCCAAAAAGCAAAAAAAAAAAAATGTCCCTAGAATATAACAGATAAGTGGCATTCAATTTACACTTGAAGACTTTTAAGCCTTACCCAAGTAATAAATTATTTGAAAATTAGATTAAATAAAATAGAAATTAGTCTATGAGAAATGAGAAAGATTAAAATAAAGCCAAAATCTAAGAAAAGAAAAAAACAAAGTATCACATATCCAAAATAGCAGTCCTAGAAAACATATGAAGAAGAAAAAAATTTAATAATCAATGGATTATGAAAAGTCCATGACTAAAATTTTAAAAGAACATAGACATCTTTTTCAAGAAATCATGAAAGGAAATTGCTCAGATCCCTGAACCAGAAGGCAAGGTAAAAATAGAAAAAAATACACTGGTTTTCTCCTGAATAAAAAAACCAAACAAACAAAACCTCAAAATGAAAACTCTCAAGAACATTACAGCCAAAATCTAAAGCTTAAAAATCAAAGAAACATTTTCTAATCAATCAGAAAGAAAGTATTCGTGTATGAAAGAGCCACAGTCAAGATTAAACAAGACATAGAATACACTACTATAAAAGGAGCAAAGAGGTTGGTATGCAATACTAAAATATACAGGATAACAACTGAGAATAATTTGACCAGAAAAACTAAATATAATTGTATAGGAGAAAAATTGGATTTTTAATGAAAGAGAGGACTTCCAAGTATTCCTGAGAAAAAGACTCAAGTTGAGTAGAAACTTTGAAATACAAACACAGGAATGAAGAGAAACATAAAAAGATAAATAGCAGTTTAAAAAAATCATACAGAATTAAACAGGGATGAAGTCCTTGCATTTTGACAGGGGGAAGTGATATAACTGTCCCCTAAGAACTCTAATATCACCAGGAGTCAAAGAATGAATTCAATAAGAAAGAGGGACTAGGAGTGGTTTTGTTATGTTTTGGGTTATTTTTTAAACAAATGAAAGGAGAGAGAAAAGGAAAGGAATACATGGGGGGAGAGAAAGAGAGAAAAAGTGAGGGAAATTATCTCAAATAATTGTGATACACATGTAGAAGACCATATAAATAAGGAAGAAGGAATGGACAACCAGGACAATACTGGAACCTCAACTTTATCTAAAATGATCAAAGGAGGGGAAAATACATACACATTTGCACAATTTAGTGCAGAAATATTTTTCACTCAATGGTGAAACAAAAGGTAGAAGACAGAATAATAGGGAGTATAGATTTGGGGAAAAATTAGTAATAAGCAAGACAAATTATAAATGTAAAGGCTGGGACACTAGGAAATGACCTGTGTTTGGGCTCTAGGTGAGGAAAAGAGAAGACTGGCAAGGGAGCAGAAGCAGATTGTATCAAGCCTAGAACACTGATGCTAATCATCCTCCTTACTTACCATCCTCTTATTTATAAAGAGTGGGCTGGAAACAAAAAGAGAACAAAGCATAAGAATGATATTGAATGAAATACATAATTAACAATAATAATTGTGAATTTGAATAGGATAAGCAAACCCATTAAATGGAAAAGGATAGCAAAATGGATTAGAAAGCAAAACCCAATAATATATTGCTTACAAGAAATATACTTAAGACATAAAAAGTTACATAGAATTAAAGTTCTGGGACAAAATCTATTATGATTCACTTATGTAAAAAAAAAGACGGTGGTGAAATGAACTCAGAGAGGTTCATAGAAAAATTAGACTTGATTAAAAAAGATAAATAGGGAAACAGTACTATGAAGATATCAAAGACAATGAATTAATGCTATTATTAAACATTTAAGCACCAAGTGTCACAGCATCTAAATACTTAGAAGAAGAGTTCAGTGAGTTACATTGAGAAATAATAAAAGCACAGCAGTGGGGGACCTAAATATATCCCTTTTAGACCAAGACCAACATAATTGACACAAAAAAAACTTAACAAGAAAGAAGTTAAAGACTGCGATCAGATTTTAGAAATGTTAGCTATGAGAGACTTTTGATGATCACTGAATAGGAACAAAAGGAATACATCTATTTTTCAGTATTTTATGGCACTTTTACAAAAGCTGAGGGGAACTGAGGGCTACAGAGCAAGTGGCTAGGAAATAATCACATAGCCTCTGACACTTTTGGAGGATATAGTTCTCCATCCCCATTCCCCCCACTTATTAACCTGGGAGTAGATGGAGGAAACATGCTGGAACTGGGGAACTGCACTGAAGAAGATCTTGCAGTTTGGAGACTGAAGAAGAGGGAAGCTGCACTATCCGCTCCAGCAGAAGTTATGAACTCTCTCATCTGCAGGTCACCTGAGCAAGGAATATGGCAGAGAATCATCCCAAAGAAAGCTGCAACAGAGGGGTGATACAATGGCAGCCACTGTGCACTGTGATCAGAAACTTCATTCAGAGTTACGAAGCAGCAGCACCAGGCCAGGAAATAAGCCCTAGACCTGATAAGAGCATCCCAGGAATGAACTCTAAGTGGTATGTACAGTAATCTCTTTCCATCCCATTTTCTTCTCCATTCTCTACCTTTTCCCTCCCTTTAGAGAAGGCTGAAAAATAGCATGACACCACCAAAATGTGCATGGGGGATAGTCCTGGGAATCCCTAGACCCCACCCCTCTTGGTCCAGCTGCGGGTGAGTGGAGAGTATTTAAAAGAACCTCATGAAAAGCTGCGGCTCTTTCTATAATTCACACAAACAATAGAACTTTAGGGGGCAGAGCCAAGATGGTGACATAGAAGCAGCAAGGTTTCACAGCTCCCACATAGCCACCTCAAATACCCACAAAATATGACTCTAAACAAATTTTAGGGCTCCAAAACTCACAAAACTCCAAAACTGCTAAAGGCAGCTCAGCAGGAAGGGCTCATCCCAGCAGGCTGGGAGCCGAAACCAGCCCACCCTGAAACTGCAGCCTGGCCCCAGGGTGGTCAGGAGGAGCCACAGCTGGAGCCTCCAGGAGAGTGGATCAGCGGCAGCTGTGGCAGTTTCCAGATTTATCAAGCCAGAAGAAATAAGGACTAAGTGAAAGTTCAGTGGAATTGAGCTAAATTTGGGGAAGAAAGGAAGAAAGGCCAAACTGCCCCCAGGGCAAGGAAGCAACAGGCACAGCAGCCTTGAGGCCTCCAGGTAGCTGCTTCAGAGCTCCCAGCCTGCAGACTGCAGGGGGGCCAAGCAATCGTTCAGAGGCCAAATTGCTCTTGCATTAAGCAGCCTAGATCAGGATTGTGGTCTTCGGTGGTGGTCCTGGGGTGTGTTTTCAGTGAGCCAAAGCTGGTGGGGGCTGCAGCACGCCCTCTAATAGCTCCAGCAGCTGTGAAACCCAAGCAATTTGGGACAGAGCTCTCCCCTCTGGAAGTGGAGTTCCACAGAGCTAAAAAGACAAATAATTCACTGGCAACATGAGCAGGAAAAGGAAGCAAAGTAAAAACAGCAATAAAACTCTAGAATCCTCTTTTGGGGACAAAAAGGATCAAAGCATGGAACAAGAGGAAGACATCACAGTCAGAACTCCCAAACCAAAAGCTTCCAAGAAACATGAAGACTGCCTACAAGCCATAGATCAGCTTAAAAGGACTTTGAAAACCAATTAAGAGATGTGTAGGAAAAATTGGGACAAGAAATAAGAATAATGCAAGAAAATCATGAAAAGAGAGTCAACAATCTGATGGAAGAAAATAACACCTTAAAAAACAGATTAACTCAAATGGCAAAGGAAACCCAAAAAGCCAATGAGGAGAAAAATGACTTAAAAAGTCAAATTTGCCAGATGGAAAAAGAATCTCAAAAGCATTCTGAAGAGAATAATTCCTTCAGAATTAGAGTGGTGCAAATGAAAGCAAATGCCTTTATGAGAAATCAAGATACTATTAAACAGATCCAAACAAATGGGAAAAAAACCACTGACCTGGAAAGGATAGCCAGGAGAAACAACTTAAAAATTATTAGACTACCTGAAAGCCATGATCAAAAAAAAGAACTTAGAAAGCATCCTTCAAGAAATTCTCAAGGAAAATTGCCCTGATATTTTAGAACCAGAAGGCAAAATAGAACTTGAAAGAATTCACCAATCACCTCTTGAAAAAGATCCCAGAAAGAAAACTCCTAGAAATGTTATAGCCAGGTTCTGGAGTTCCCAGAAAAAGGAGAAAATATTACAGGATGCCAAGAGGAAGGAATTCGAATACTGTGGAAACACAATTAGGATAACCCAGGATCTGACAGCTTCTACACTGAAGGATCTGGAATATGATATTCCAGAGATCAAGGGAGCTGGTATTAAAACCAAGAATCATCTACCCACCAAAATTGAGTATAATGTTCCAGGGGACAATCTGGTCATTCAGTGAGGTGGAGGACTTTCAAGCATTCTTGCTGAAAAAAACAGAACTGAAAAGAAAATTTGACATTCAAACACAAGAAGCATGAGAAGGTAAACATGGGAAAGAAATCATAAGGAACCTATCAAAGCTGAACTATTTACATGCCAATATGGAAAAATGATAATAGTAACTTATGAAACTTTCCTGAGTATGAGGATAGGTGAAGAGAATACAAATGTATACACACACACACACACACACACACACACACACACACATAC
>JAQQSW010014132.1:0-12171 GCA_028646575.1 Pseudocheirus occidentalis | reverse complement strand
CTTCAGAATGCTTTTGAGATTCTTTTTCCATCTGGCAAATTTGACTTTTTAAGGCATTCTTCTCCTCATTGGCTTTCTGGGCCTCTTTTGCCATTTGGCTTAATCTATTTTTTAAAGTATTGTTTTCTTCAGTCAGGTTGTTGACTCTCTTTTCATGATTTTCTCGCATCATTCTCATTTCTCTTCCCAATTTTTCCTCCATTTCTCTTATTTGTTTTTCAAAGTCTTTTTTCAGCTGATCTATAGGTGCTAGGAATTCTTCAAGTGCCTTGGAAGCATTTGATGTAGGAGTTTTGGCTGTGTTGTCTTCCTCTCGTTCCATGCTTTGATCTTTTTTGTCCACAAAAAAGGATTCTAGAGTTTTATTGCTGTTCTTATTTTGCTTCCTTTTCCTCATGTTGGCCAGTCAATTAATTGGTTGGTTTTTTTTTCAGCTCTGTGAAACTCTGCTTCCAGGGGGGAAAGCTCTGTTCCAAATTTCTGGGGTTTTCCCAGCTGCCGGAGCTATTAGGGGGGTGTTGCACCCCCCCCCCAGGTTTGACTTGCTGAAAGCACATGCCAGGACCACCACCTAAGACCACAATCTGGATCCAGGCCACTCAACGCAAGAGTACTTGGCCCTGATCAAATGATTCAGCTCCCCTGTGGAGTCCACAGGCCAGGGCCTCTGAAGCAGCCTTGTGGGGGCCACTGCTGGTTGCAGCAGATCTTGCCCTTCCCCCACTGCTTCCTTGCCGTGGGTGCAGATTAGCCAAAGTGCTTTTCCTCCCCCAAATTAAGTTTCAAAGTTTCACTTTCACTGACCATCTCTAATCCTGGTTTGCTGGATGTGAAGATTCCCTCAGGTGCTGTAGATCTTCTCTGAAGTAGACTCACTTTGGGCTTGGGAGGCTCTGCATCTCCTGACCACCCTTGGGGCCTGGCCTGGCCAAGGCTGCAGTTTTGGGCTGGACTGGGCTGGTCTCGACTCCCAGCCTGCTGGCCTGCTGGATGAGCCCCTCCTGCCGAGGTGCCCCTCTCCAATCCCTGTTTTTCATGCCTTGGTAGATGTGGAGGTGCTGGAGGCTGTAGATCTTCTCTCCTGAAGAATGGCTGCAGTGCAGCTCGGCTCAGCTCAGCTTGGCTCCTTCCCACCACCCCAGGCCTGGTCGGTCTCAGCTTCAGGCTGGACTGGCCTCGGCTCCCGGTCAGCCTCAGTCTCAGCTCCTGGCCCGCCACGATGAGCCCCTGCTGCCGAGCTGCCTTCAGTGAGAGATGTGTTTTCTGTATTTTTGTGAGTCTGAGGGTCCTAGACTTTGTCTGGGGTCATATTTTATGGGTGTTTAGGGTGCTTGTGTGGGAGCTGTGGGACCTTGCTGCTTCTATGCCGCCATCTTGGCTCCACCCTCCTCCACTATTTTTACCAAGAAAACCCCACATGAGTTCATGAAGAATTGGACATGGATGAAAAAATCACTGAACTGCCAATGGTGTTATTTTTCCCTTGCTGGGGAGAACTCTTTAGATATTAGCCAGAATTAGAATTGTTCCTCAAAAATCTGAGGTGGAGGCAGAATTGAAGAACTAGGGAATCTAATTCCTCTATTGAGGCAACCAGAACCCCCAGAACAACAAACCAAATCAAACCTCAAGGCAGGTATAGTACAGAAATTGGCTAACATCATCAGCCCCTGTGGCTTTAGCTAAGTACTAACTGACCAGCCATTGTACCAGACACATAGAAACAAGACAGTCCCTGACCTCCAAGAACTCATAATCTCAGATAACTATATATCTAAGATATAGTAATACATATATATACTATATTATATGTATATACATACGTCAAATATAATATGGACAAACTATTAGACATATACACAAACAACAGCCAAAATATGTAAGGAGGAGGCGACTAGCTGGCACAGTGAATAGACCACTGGGGCTGGAGTCTAGAAGACCTGAGTTCAAATATGGCCTTAGACACTTAGTAGCTGTTTGACCCCAGGCTAGTCATTTAATCTCTGTTTGCCTTAACCCACTGGCGAAAGAAATGGCAAACTAATCCAGTAGCCTTGCCAAGGGAGCGTCATAAACAACATGGTCTGTGGGGGTCACAAAGAATCAGACACTGCTGAGGGACTGAACAATAGTCACCAAACACACACACACATACACACACACACATGCACATGCACACATGCTCTCACACACACGCACATAGGTGTGTGGGTTTGCAAGAAGATCAAGTGAGAGAAAAATCAATTTCAGTTAAAGGAACAGAGTTTTCCAAAGATGCTGAACCTAGAAAGAGACTATATACGTTGGAGATGGAGAGCAAGGAGCATTCTAAGTATAGAAAGCATTTTCAACCAAGTTTTATAGAAGCGAGATAGTGAGGAAAATATTCAAAGGAGAGAAAATGCTTAAATTTGACTAAAGTATAAGGAAGGGGAAAGGGAACAGAAAGACAGGACTGGAAAGTTAGATAGGATCCAGATCTGTACTAAGTTTTTATTAAGCATTGACTACAGTGTGTGCCAGTCAGACACTAAGCTCTAAGGTATAAAGACAAAAATAAAATTATCCTTAGTGATGATAAAGGAATATATTTTCTTTGCAAACCTTAAAGTTTATACCGATACTATCTTATTTTTTTGGTAAATTTTGTTCATTTTAAGTTAAATATGAAATGAGAAAAGAAAAGAACATTTCCATGCACACAGCAGAACATAAGAGAGAATTCAGTATAAAACAATACATTTCCATTGCAAGAAAACCTATACAGTTAATACTGCACCTTGTTTTCAACACTACCCAGCTTTTATTTGCTTCCTTCTCAATGTTAGCTACTATTAATAGTTCTTAAATAAGTTTATACAGATTAAATACAACAAAAAGTTGGGGAAAAGATACTAGGAGCTAAAGAGAATCAGGAAAGGTTTTTTTCAGATGGTGACACTTTATCAGAGTTCTGAAGAAAACAAGGGTTTTTAAGAAGAGGTGAGATGGAAATGCATTTCATGCTTGGGGGCCAGCTACCAGAAAGGACAGAGCTGGAAGACGGAATGTGGCTTACAAGGAGCAATAAGAAGTAAAGTTTGGCTGTACCACAGAGTAAGCAAAAATGGACTGGAAAAGGCAGGTTAAGGCTATGTTGGGAAAGATTTTAAACATTAAAAGAGAATTCTATATAAATCCTAAAGACAAAAAGGAATCTTTGGAGTTTATTGAGTATGGGAGTGAAATGATTAACTCTGCACTTTAGAGAAATGGTTTGAGTAGCTGTGTAGCAAACGGGTTGGAGAGGGAACAGGCAAGGCAGAAAGACAAATTAGAATGATATTGCAATAAATAGACCAGGCAAGAGTTAATTTGGGCTATCTGGATACAGAGAAGGGGACAGAAGAGGAAATATTATGGAGATAGAAATGACAAGGTTTGGCAACTCATTGGATATGTGGGATGAGGGAGACAGAAGTCAAGTATAATACTGAGGCTGAAAACCAGGGTGACCAGAAGATTGGTACTAGCCACAAGGGAGACAGCAAAGTTCAGAAAAGGTCTACGTTTTGAGGGAAAGATACTTAGTTCAGTTTTGGACATGAGGAATTTAGGATGACTATAGAAATTCTCTTTGAAGTGATAAATAATTAAGATCAAGGACTGTAGATAAGAAGAGAGATTTGGACAAGATATGCCAATGGCAGGAAGGAAGAGTCCCATAAAAAGATCATTGAATGTTAAGTTAAAGATTTTATATTATTTAGCTGACATTGAAGTATTTTGAGCAGTGAAGTGATATGTCCTAGTGATATGTCCCTGACCTCCAAATGGGGAAAAGCAATGAAAATAAGGAAAAGACATTCTCACAAAACATGACTCACAAAAAAGGGAAGAAAAAGCAGAGACGGTGAACAAATAAACAACATTAACAGCAAAACTATTCTTAATCCAGTGAAGAAATTCTATGAGGTAAAAATAACATAAAAAGAAATCTTCAGAAGATTAGATCAATATTTCTGTAATATCTGCAGCTAGAATCCTTGAAAGGAGAATGGAACAACCCCCAGCATGACTCAATGGCCCAACCACAGAGTGGAAAGAGAGATATGGAAAGAAATTAAGACTCTTAAAGAAAACCTTAAATGAAAAATCAATGATTTAGAACAGAAACTAAAAAATTTGAATGAATCAGTGTATACTAAAAAAAAACTGAGGAAATGTAAATTTTTTTTGCTTTTTTTCTGGAGGGCAGTTGGGGTTAAGTGACTTACCCAAGGTCACATGACTAGTTTTTGTGTTAATTGTCTGAGGCCATATTTAAGCTCAGGTCCTCCTGACGCCAGGGCCGGTGCTCTATTCACTGTGCCACCTAGCTGCAACCTGGAAATGTAATTTTAAAATTAATGATGCAACAGAAGAAAAAATTTTTAAAACAGTAATAATTATAAGACCATATAATATCTCCAAATGCCCTTACAAGTGATTTGTAGAACTCAGCCAGAGAATCTAAGGATTATTAGTCTCTCAGAAAAGTTTTAATATTATATATAAGAATATAATATAAGAAAATTACTTAGAAAAACTGGAGCCAAGGGTCACATTGCAGATAAGTAGGCTTCAGAGGTTATTATCACAGAGAACCCTGTGTTTAATTCACTGAGAAATATTGCCACCAAGCTGCAAAGTTTCTAGATTTAAGAGTAAATCTTCCAAGCATCTGGAAAGAGACAACTTAAGACCACATTATCCAGGAAACTCATCAACAATGAGAAATGAAAGCAAAGCCTGAAATATAAACAAATGCAAAGTAATGGATTCCAATTTGTATGTAAGAATAGCATCCTGAAAAATTTAGCATAACCCTATTTTTAACAAAATTAATGACAGTAAGCCTTCCTTCCAAGAAAACAATTCTTTCACATTTTATTGCAGTGGACAAAAGAAACTTAAGAAGATAAATATATCCAAAGAGTGTGAAAGGCCTGATTATTCAACCTTATATGCTTGAAAGAGGAAACAAGATGATTTTCCTTGGTAGTATAAATTATTGTGAAAGCAAAGATAAGCAAGGTCTGAATTTGGATGGTATTTTTTTTGAAAAAAGAAATTTCTCAGAATAGCAAAGGTCTTGATATGTCTTAAAATCTGGGTGCCACAATTTAAACGAAGAAATATAAAACTATGTGGGAAGTGGGGGGGGGGTTCTGGAAGCATATTAAGGATGAAAAAGGAAGTTTAAACAATTTCAAGAAGGGAAAAGTAAAGTCAGCAAGCAACTGTGTTAGACTGGAAAACAGAAGAATGGTGACTGAGATAAAAAAAAAATCCAGTCAGGGAAGGAGAGAATTGCATCAAGAAAAATTAGCCATATCTACAGGAGGGATCATTCCTCCCGCTCCCCTCTCCACCCCAGCCCTCTACCCCTGCCAAAAAAGTTGTACAGACCTACTGATTTGGAGACCACTTGGTAGGGGATCAAGAAGGGGATCAATGGGATTCGATTGTTACAACCAAAATAAATTGTAAAGGCCTAATATATCTCTATTTCTCCCTACCTTTCACCCTTCCTTCCTTCTGAGAAACCACACACAACATTCATTCAATAATATAACAAGATTTAATACAGGGGGAAACTTCATAACTATAACCTTGATTGCTAATATATTCACTTTGCAGAATTATTAGAATATAAGACCTAAAAATGGCTACATGTGAGAAATGCATTCAAAACTATGAGTATATGTTGGAAGCACTTATCCTGTCCTTCCTTTTCCTGGTGTTCTACTCTCAAAAATATAAATTCATGAGGAAAACATGGCGGAACCATTATGTGGTAGGAATCAATTTATCTCAAAACACAAAGCCCAGTCCTACTGCCCTGCCCTCATCACAACCATTCTCTATTCTTAAGGCCACATTATCCTTTTTTTCTTCTTTCTTTTTTTTGGGGGGGGGAGGTAAATCATCTTTGTCTTCCATAACATTTAGTGTTCTTTGCCCTTGGGAGTTAATACATTCTCTCCCCTGTATTAGGATGCTGTCTAGAACAACTGAAAACAGTTTATTGCAAAAGTCTTTGTCAAAGAATGTGGTTTCCAAATGGGAAACTTCCCCTCATTTAAAACTCGTTATAAGGTTCCTGTCTATTAGTGAGAGTATATGCTGTCTCTCTCATAAAAGGATGTCCTGGAGCCAGTTCAAACTGGCTTTCCAGAGCTGATTGTTAAATTTTCAGTTTGAGCATTTCCACCTTGGAAATCGACAAACACTACTAATCAGGCCTTGTTTTATTATTTTGTTGATTGTCTAGACTCAAGAAAATGTTGGAGAAAATGTTAATAAAGCAGATTAAATTTAATCATCTGTTGTGTATATTTTTTTCAGAGTCTATCATCAAACATTTACCAGTGCATCCCTGCTCTAATGAGAATATTCCGTAGTTATTTTTCTTTTTACTTCTGGGGCAAGATGATCTTTCTACTCCTCTTATTATAGCTCTTTCTCTCCCAATTGTTTTATCACAGACAACCTTTTTATTAAAAGACAAAAAGGGATTGTTATCCCTTCCTTTCACTGTTCAGCTGTGGATTTGGTACAGGTGCATCAGCTACTGCCCTCTGTCCACCTCTCCTCTCTCCATTTCTACATCTAAGAGAATGTATTAGTTCAGGTATAGGGAATGAGGAGATTGAGTCTGTGGTATTTTAATTCAACTCTTTTACATTCTGTTCTGATACATTAAGTTCATCTTAAATCTTTTTTTCTTAAGCTTTTTTGTTGTTTTTGTTTGGTTTTGTCCTTTGATAACTCTTTCGTTCTTTCTTCTGTACTACATATCGACCTCTTTTTAAAAGAATGCTCTACAAAGATGAAAGAACTTGTATCATTACTTCTTTTCTTAACATTTTGTACTTATTTATCTTGCATTTCTTTTTGTGGCAAGTCAAATAATTTGTTCAGCTCTGAGTTTCTTGTATTGTTGCTTTTGTCATTGTTTTGGAGCAAAACCTAAAATCCTACTCTTTTTTTTGAATGCTTGTATTTTTTTTTCACAACATGTGTTATGGTAGATTATATCTTCTGTCTTCTTTGCTTTTTGGAATATACTTTTCCTTTATCTCCTGTGATTTCTTTTGAATGTAGAACAATCCTGCACTGTTCAAGTTGCTTTATTTCATATCCTAAGGCTTTTCTCCCTGTTGCTTGCAAAACTTGTTTGTTATTGAAATTGTGAGATTTAAAACAACTACATTCCTTGGAGTTTGAAGAATGAACTTTTTTTTCTGGTGGTGATTTGTGGATTTGAGCTTTTTTTCCCCTTCCTTTTTTCTTTTTTTATTATCATATTTTCCCCCAATTACATGTTAAAACAATTTTTAAACATTTTTTTTAATTTTCAGTTTCAAATTCTATCCCTCACCACTTCTTTCCCCTCCCTTCTCCCTGAGTTCCTAAGCAATCTGATACAGGTTACATATGTGCAATCATGTAAAATATTTCCATATTAGTAATTTTGCACAAGAGGACTAGAATAAAATGAAAATAACGAAAGAGTAAGAAGTAGCATGCTTCAGCCTGTATTCAGACAGTATCAGATCTTTCTCTGGAGGCAGATAGCTTGCTTAATCATAAGTCCTTTGGGATTGTCATGGATTATTGTAATGCTGCGAATAAGTAAGTCATTCACAATTCTTCATTGTACAATACATACAGTGTTTTCCTGGTTCTGCTCACTTCATATTACATCTGTTCATATAAGTCTTTCCTAGTTTTTCTGAAATCATTCTGCTTGTCATTTCTTACAGCACCATACTATTTTATCACAATCATATACCACAGTTTATTTACTCATTCTCCATTGGTGGATATCCTATTGATTGCCAATTCTTTGCCACCACAAAAAGAGCTGAAGGGCTACTATAAACATTTTTGTATAAATAAAATAATAAATAAATAAAAGTTTATGTTTACACCATTTTTGTGTAAAAATATCTCCATTTTAGTCACAGCTGTAAAAGAAGAAACAGATCAAAAGGAAAAATAAAGTGAAAGAAATATGCTTTGATATACATTTTTTCCCATCAATTCTTTATCTGGCTTTGGATAGCATTTTCTTTCATGAGTCCTTTATACTTTTCTTGGATCACTGTGTTGCTGAGAAGAGCTGAGTCATTCATAGTTGATCATCATACAATGTTGCTGATACTTTGTATATGATTTTCCAGGTTCTGCTCTTTTAACTTTGCATCAGTTTGTACAAGCCTTTCCAGATTTTTCTGGTCTGCTTGTTCATCATTTCTTATTGCACAATAGTATTCCATTACATTCATATACCACAGCTTGTTCAGTCATCCCCTAATTAATGGATAGTCTCTCAATTTCCAATATATTTTCATCATGAAAAGGGCTGTTATAAATATTTTGCACATGTAGGTCCTTTTCCCTTTTTTATATCAGAGATGCTTATTGCAAAAATTACCCCCTCCCACTGTCCTTTTAATTTTATTTGCATTGGTTTTGTTTGTGCCACCACTTTTAAATTTTATATAATCAGAATTGTGTATTTTACATTTTGAAATCCTCTCTATATTTTCTTTGGCCCTAAATTCTTCCCTTATGTGTAGAGCAGGCAAACAAACTATTTGATGTTCTCCTAATTTGCTTACAGCATCACCTTCTATGTGTAAATCATGTACCCAATTTGACCTTATCTTGATATACAGTTGAGATGTTGGCCTATACCTAGTTTTTGCATATTTAATTGATTAAAGCTTTGTAGTCTATACACAAAAGTTTCATAAAGTTTTCTTATATTATTTCATGAAATATCATTTGAGAGGGTTTTTTGTTTTAATTTGTCATCTTCTTTTGAAAGACTTTTAATCTTTTAATGATATCTTCAAATCCTTTCTTTAAGGTTAGTCACTTTGACTAGTATGAAATTTTTTCTTTAACACTTTTTCCTTTGGTTTCCCTTCTGTCAAATTTTCTTCCACTTCCATATTTCTGTCTTCTGCAACTGTTCTTCCCTCTCATAGGGTATCTATTTCTTTGAAGATACTCTACCACATATCCAATTTTTTCCACTCCTATTGAATGATGTAAACTAAAAATAAATGAAAGTTTAAAAAACTTAATTATAAACCCATTAAATATTAATATATGTAACATATTTTATGAAAAATAACTATACTTGGAGGCAACTATGTGGCACAGTGAATAGAGCACTGGCCCTGGAGTTTGTATCAGCAAGCACCCTAGCATACCCAGGGTGGCTGCCAGCACAGGTTCTTAGATCTGCTTTTCTAAAGGAAAGCAACTCAAAATGGGTTAACAATCTTACTTTAATCAATCAAACATGTATCATTTACCTAGTTCAGGGGAAAAAGTCAGCACCCTGAACTTCAGAGAATACACTTACAAACAGAAGTTATAAGCAGAAGTTACAAGCAAACAAAGAAACCAATCAGCAGATGGGCTTCCAACTGTCTGACCATTACATCCATACCTATTCAGTTACCTGAGAGGGAAGCACTGACATCTGGATATATATATATATATATATATATCCTTCTCTTGGATCCAGCAAATGTCACAGACTTCTTGACTCACTGCCCAATCACAAAGTATGCATGGGCATTCCTGAAGAACAAGCCTCCCACCACAGGCTCCATGTGACCACATTCAGTCTATTAGGGGGCAGAGTATACTTTCAAATCAAGGAAGGTTCTCAGAGCCACTTAAGCTTCTCAAAGGGAAGATCTTCAGATTCCCATAACAGTCAGGAGGACCCGAGTTCAAATTTGACCTCAGACACTTAACACTTACTAACTGTGGGACCTGGAGCAAGTCACTTAACCCCAATTTTCCTGCTTTCCCCCCTCCAAAAAGCAAAAAAAAAAATCCCTACACTTTCAGAAACAAAAAATCAGTGGCAAGTTGCATTGTTTTACATATTTTTGTAAATCTCTTTAATGTCTGGCTTAATAGAAGACAGATGGATTATTATATCTACTATGTTGAATGTATCATGATATACTGTTTTGAAGTATATGAAGAAAATCTGGTTTCACACAGATATGTAGTTTGAAAAGGGAGGAGTATTTTAATAAGCAAAAAACATCTTAATTTTATTATGAAAAAAATTTTTATAACCAGATGAAAGCAGATAATGCCAAACAGGAAATATTTTGGTCTGTCTCCCTCTCTCTCTCTCTCTCTCTCTCTCTCTCTCTCTCTCTCTCTCTCTTTCTCTCTCTCTCTCTCTCTCTCCCTATCCCCCACTCCACTGCACCCCATTGGCATTACAAAGTATTGTGTGATTTGGGGACATCTATCTAGGATTCCTTCTTGATCTAAGTCTATGAGCCTTTGAGAGTATGAATTTAATCAAACTGTATTTCAACATTTCCATGAGAACACAACAGATTACAGTGGAAGAAGACTTAGAAGCATAATGGGTGGTCAAAGAAAGTCACTCAGCTCCATGAAATGGGGAATCCATATGTGGATAATCAAAAGTTGATTACACACGATGTTTCTAAATTCTCTGTCATATTTTAAATGTAAAAAAAAATACAGCTTTTTCAAATCTCCCGATCAGGTCTACTGACTCTCTTTGTAAGTGTTGTATTGATGCCATTTTCTTTTCTAATTTATTGACTATCATTTCTTTGTGATCTCCTTGCTCTTCTATCCCCATGAATACAATCTTCTCTTATAATAAATCAAGTAAAAGAAACCCTCACATTGGCCCTGTCTGAAAACATATGCATCATTCCACACCTGTAATCTACTCTCTCTCTTGGGATATGCTCTCTTGCATTCTCAGGAATTGGGTGTCTGAAGTTGTGGTTGTGAACTTCATTGGTGAGAATTATGAAGTCATTCAGATTGTTTTATATTATGTTAACATGGTTACAACATAAATTGCTTTCATGGTTCCACTGCTGTCACTCTATGTAGGTTTATAAGAGTCCAAATTTATCTGAATTCATTTTCATCTTTCCTCACAAATGATTAATCTTCTATTATACTAATATAACACAATTAGTTTGGCCATTTGTCAACTAATGAGCACCCAGTTTCCTTGCAGTTCCTTTTTTTTAATGTAATAAATTTTATTTGTTTTCTTGTTTACATCATTCATTTTCATGAGATTTTTGAGTTACAAATTCTCTCCCCGTCTTTCCCCTACACCACCCCCAAAACAGTGATCCCACTGTGGAGCCCCTCCCCTGGTCTGCTCTCTAACTTTCTGGTAGGGCAGGGAGGGTTTCCCTATCCCAGCCCCTGTATATCTTGCTTTCTAGTTGCAGGTATTGCAGAGCTTTAAATTATAGATTCTTTTGGTTCCTCCCTTGTCACCCACCCCAGCTGGAAGGACAACCAATTCAATACAGGCTGTGTATATGTGATTATACAGAACATCTTCATAGTGGACATATTGTGACAGTGATCATATGTCCCTCCTTCCTATCCCTCCCCCCCTTGTTCTGTTCTCTACCCTGTGCCTGTCCCTTTATTGAAGTGTGAGCATCCAGCATCCTTCCCCCAGACCCTTCCCTCCCCTACATCATCCCCCCTCTCATCCCCACACCCCCTATTCTCTTGTGTGGCATGATGATCACTTTAGAGTTTATGCCATTTCTTCCCTAAGCCAGATTTGATGAGAGTAAATGAAAGTAAAGTTGTAATAGTTATCCCTTGCCTCTTCTACATGGGATGATTAGCCCCATTTTGTCTCTCTCATTTGTCTTCTCTCATTCTATTCCTCTCCAACCTCAGAATTTGCCTTTTAAAGTATTATCCCTTTTTATTCAATTGATCCTATGCCCTCTATAAACCCATACATACACATGCTCAGATATGTATTCATCTGCGTATATTGCCTCCTATATAGACATATGTGTGAGTATACATATATATCCATTTGTATTCCTTTCACCTATCCTCATACTAAGAAAAGTTTCATAAGTTACTATTATAATTTTTCCATATTGGCATGTAAATAATTCAAATTTTATAAGTTCCTTATGACTTATTTCCCTTGTTTACCTTCTCATGCTTCTTGTGTTTGATTGTCAAATTTTCTGTTCATTTCTGGTTTTTTTCAGCAAGAATGCTTGAAAGTCCTCCACCTCATTGAATGACCATATTTTCCCCTGGAATAATATGATCAGTTTT
>JAQQSW010014131.1:0-12172 GCA_028646575.1 Pseudocheirus occidentalis | reverse complement strand
AATTTAATCCATGGAAGCGGACAAAATTTCCAAGAAAAAGAGTTTGTTTAAAGGAAGAAGAGAAGAGAGCACAGGACAGAGTCCTGGGAGAGAGCCACAGAGAGCAGGATTGGACCGGGATAAAGATTCAAAACAGGAGACTGAGAAAAAGCAATCAGACGAGTCAGAGGTAAAACAGGAGGGACTTCATGAAAACCTAGAAAGAAGCAAATATTAGAAAGGCAAAGAAGGGTGAGGATTAAGAAAAGGCCACTGGATGTGGAACTTTAAGCTGTCACTTGGTAACACTGGGGAGAGGTGTTTGGGTTGGATCAGAAGCCAGATTAGAGAGTTAAAAAGAGCAAAAGGACAGCAAGTGAACGCTCCTATTAAAGACGTCCTCAGAGAGCTTCTCCACAAAAGGGAGGAGACACCGGACAAGAGCCAGCAGACAGGGATCGACCCACGATAGGGAAGCTGTGGACATGTTTGAAGGCAGCAGGGAAGCGGCCGGCAGACAGAGGGAGAGGCTGAAGACAAGGGGGGTGGGGGGCCACGTGCTGGAGAAGACAAGATACAGGGGGGTCACTCGGACATCCAGAGGGGTTTGTCTGCCTGACAAACCTGCAAGAAGAGGAGATAGTGGGAGAAAGCACCTGTGTAATACAAGATAAGGAGAAAAAGATAAAAGGGAGCTCTCAGCGTATGATCTCAATTTTTTTTCAGTAGGTTTTCAGCTGAAAAAAGAGGAAGTCACAGTGAATTAGATGAGTGAAAGCATTCTCACAAAACAGGAAAGACTGTCGCCAAACTTGACCTAGGTTTTAGGAGTTCTATAGGCCCTAGTTCTATAGGCAGTTCATAAGCCTGCAAGTTATCTAATTTCAAGTAAGGAGATGTTGTATCTCTGCTCCCCCTCCCTTTTTCCTGTAGGGGTTTTTGTAACAGCCCCATTTCTGCTAAATAAGAGTATTCATAGCTTTATTTCTCTGTATTTGGTAGAGAGGACTTTCCAGGGTCCTGCATAGATTGTGAGGTCATGATGCCCCACCAATGGGGTAATGATCCAGCATTAGGGGCTTTTTGGTGAGAGGGGTTTGCGGATTTTTGTAGGTTTTCTGGGAACTTTGGGGTTTTTCATAGAATTTTCATAGAAAAATACAAGGGTATATAACTGCTTGCTGGGCTCTGATTAGGTGCCTCCCTCTACCAGACTGACTGGAGTAGGTGACCCCCAACTCTCGCGAGACTTGTCTTTTGGAATAAAGAGCTTCTGTCTTTACCTTGAGAAACCTCTGGATTTATTTAGCTAATGGTCCGTGGGGTCTTTATCCTACACAATGGAAGTGTGAAGAAGGATGAAAAGATCTGGAAGAGTCACTCTGATGAGTGGAATAGTAAGTTAATTAGAAAAGTATGAAAGGATTACCATGAAGCAGTAAGTGTCCAACTGAGGTCCTATCACATAAATCTGTGGTGGCCAAAGGAGTTTTGTGACTGTCTCGGGCTTCATTCGGCAGCACACATCAGAGAATGGTGAGAGTAATCTATGGCTTAGGCTCGGCAGGGCATGACTGGCAATGAGATTAAGGGTCAAGGTATGTGAGAGAAGAGGAAAGCGTGCTAACTATATGCCGGCACACTGGCTCACCAAGGAGTCGGGACGGAGAGCAGAAGAGAGAACAGCTCGTTCAGAGGAGAGGGAGAGATCATGGAGCTGAAGGTCACAATGAGGACAAAAAACTGGGTTTTAGAGTCGCTCAAGGGAGAGGGAGAGGAATATTGACAAAAGATTTGTGATCAGATAAGGGAATTTCAAAGTTCATGAACTTGGAAGCTACGATGGGCCATGGTCAGCACTTGAACCCAGATCTTCTTGACTAAGGCCAACTACTCCACGACTCTATCCTCCTTTTAACTGTAAAAGGAATATTTTTAAATTTCAAAGCAATCTTATAAATTCCATAAAGATCTTACTTAATCTCTCATTTGTCTTAGGAAAACAATCAAAATCCCCCAAAACTTCTCTGATCCGCAACGTTTTAAATAAAAAATACTGACTTTGCATTCCTGGTGCACCAAAGTAGAGTGCTCAGAGGTGCAAAGGCATCTGCCTTCAAAGTAAAAGCAGTTCAACTACAGCAGCAGCAGCTGATGAATATTAAGCCTCCCTTTTGTGCAGAAGACTTTCATAAAAGAAAAGAAATGGGGGCGGTTAGGTGGCACAGTAGATAGAGCACCAGTCCTAGAATCAGGAGGACCAGAGTTCAAATCCAGCCTCAAACACTTGACACTTACTAGCTGTGTGACCTTGGGTAAGTCACTTGCCTCCTACACACAAACACACACACGCACATGCACACGCACATACACACACAAAACTAAGCAAAAACCAAAAAAAATGGAACAGAAAATTCCCATCCCTTGGAAGTCCCCAGACAAGTCACACCCACACACACACAACTTGGACCTCAGAGGCCCTCCTCCAACTCTAATATTCTGTTATTCAATGAAAAAAATGGGTGCAAAGTTAATACAACTATGAAAAAATGAATAAGATGAAACAGAAAAGCTGGTAAAAAGACAGTTTTAACTAGCGCAGCTGATTAAGGAAGTCTACTTCTGAAAGCCAAGGGGGCTTCAGGAGACCCCCTGAAAGGGCATGACATGAACAGCTCACAGGGGAAAATGGAACAGCAATTAAATGACATGCAAGGACAATCGAGTATTGTTTAAATTAAGAAATCCTCAAGTGAAAAATAGCAAGAAATGAGAGCCATGGGGAGAAGGAGAAGGTAAAAAGAAAAAGCAATAAAATCTAATGATAAACATAAGCATACGACTATTAGCTTGACATCTAAGAAAGTCAGCACTTAACTCTGAACAGAAAAAGTAACCAAAACACAAAGTATTTACATATTTTTTCTCCTCTCCTTGAGGCGGGGTGAGGAACATAAGAAGGAATACAAAGGAAGGCATAAAAGGTAAGAAAGCACAAAAGGAGCCCACAGAAGAAGGGATTCTAAATGGGAAATCTAGATGGCAAGGAACGAGCGGTCCAGCCACATTCATTGTTCAACAGCTCCTTCCTGAGGGCCGACGGCCCAAAGCACTGTGCTAACAGAACGAAGATGAAAACAAGGCATCCTATCAAAACTGTGCCTACTCCTCAGCATCTCCAAGGCCTTCAGACTCCTTTCATTACAACCCTTAAAGAGAATCCTCCACTTTGGTCAGACTAACCTTTCTGCAACAGCTCACAAGACCTGCCGTTCCTACCCTGAGAAATTTCTAGCCCCGCCTGACCTTTCCTGTGAACACTTTTCCCCTCCTCTGGGTGAACTGTGTCAATCTCTGACCTCCTTCACAATTCTACTAGAGGCTCTCCTCTAAGCCCAAACCATCCCGCCGGCTCCCTGAACTTGGTCACCGTGGCATCATTTCTGCTACCGTGCTGCTCTGTGAAATGGGCTCTTCTGGCGGCATGGGGGAGCACGGCACGGCCGGTCTCGTCACTCAAGTTCTCATTGTGCTTTTGTCTTCATCGTCACTTTAACTTTGGACTTCAGTTTCCTCATCTTTAAAATGGGGAGTGCGGGGCGGGGGGGAAGCCGGGCCAAGATGGCAGAGAAGAAGCACAAACCTGGCATGGGCTCCGGCTCCAAACAATTCCAATATCTGGAAAGAAATGACTAAAATCTTAAAGCTACAGAACCCACAAAGTAACCGAGAGAAACACATCTCCTGCTGAAGACAGGCGGCAGGCCTACAGCCAGGGTCTATTGTAGCACACTGGGACCTGAGAATCCTCCTGCAGGAGCCGCACAGTTTCAGCCCCAGGGGGTCCTGACCAGCAGGAGCCAGAGCAGACTTCACGAGAGTGAATCACCAGCAGCTGTGGCAGCTTCCAGACTTCTCAACCCATGAACACCAAAGAAAGTAGAAGGTCACCATGGAACTTTGTTAGAACAGGGGAGATGCAAGAGCATGGTCCTACTGCTACCACGGGGGGCAAGCAGCGGGCAGAGGCATGGCAGCTACATGGCACGGCTGCTTCTGGAGCTCCTGGCCTGACCAAGTGACCATTCAGAGGGTAATCACTCTTGCTTTAACCTGCTTGGATCTGGATTGTGGTCTTGGGTACTGGTCCTGGGGTGTGTGACCAGGAGCCAGAGCTTGTGGGGGCTGTAGAGACAGCGCCCTCCTAATAGCTCTGGCAGCTGTAAAAACCCCAGAGATTTGGGACAAAGCTCTCCTCTCTGGAAGCAGAGTACTACCATGGCAAAGAGCTCAAAAGTCAAGTAATTGACTGGCAAGATGAGGAAGCACAATCAGACCAAGCAATCCTTTTTGGGGGGCAAAAAGGATCAAAGCATGGAACTGGAGGATGACAATGAAGTCAGAACTCCTACATCAAAAGCCTCCAAGAAAAACATGAACTTATTATATGAATGTGGAAGAGCTTAAGAAGGATTCTGAAAATCAAGTAAGAGAAGCAGAGGAAAAATTGGGGAGAGAAATGAGAATGATGCAAGAAAATCATGAAAATTGAGTCAATAGCCTGCTAAAGGAGACCCAAAAAAATACTGAAGAAAATAACACCTGAAAAAATAAGACTCACTCAAATAGCAAAAGAGGCCCAAAAAGCCAAAGAGGGGAAGAATGCCTTAAAAAGCCAAATTTGCCAGATGGAAAAGGAATTTCAAAACCTCACTGAAGAGAATAACTCCTTTAAAATAAGATTGGAGCAACTGAAAGCTAATGACTTTATGAGAAATCAAGATACTATAAAACGGATCCAAACAAATGAAAAGAAAAGGCAATGTGAAATATCTCACTGGAAAAAAATCACTGACCTGGAAGATGGATCCAGAAGAGATAATTTTTAAATTATTGGACTACCAGAAAGCCACAGTCAAAAAAAGAACCTAAACACCATCTTTCAAGAAATTATCAAGCAAAATTGCCCTGATATTCTAGAACAAGAGGACAAAATAGAAATTGAAAGGATTCATCAATCACCTCTTGATAAAGAAAGAAAACCCCTAGGAATATTATAGCCAAATTCCAGAGGTCACAGGTCAAGGAGAAAAATACTGCAAGCAGTCAGAAAGAAACAATCTTGAGTATTGTGGAAACAATCAGGATAACACAAGACCTGGCAGCTTCCACATTAAGGTATCAAAGGGCCTGGAATGTGATATTCCAGAGGTCAAAGGAGCTAGGATTAAAACCAAGAATCACCTACCCAGCAAAACTGAGTATAAGGTTTCAGGGGAAAATATGGTCATTCAATGAATTAGAGGATTTTTCAAGCATTCTTGATGAAAAAACCAGAGCTGAACAGAAAATCTGACTTTCAAATACAAGAAGTAAGAGGACTATGAGAAGGTAAACAGGGAAAAGAAATTATAAGGAACTTATTAAAGTTGAACTATTCATATTCCTACATGGAAAAATAATCATTGTAATTCATGACTTTTCTCAGTATGGGGATAGTTGAAGGAAATATATATATATATGTGAGTTCATGTATACATAGACAGAGAGCACAGGATAAGTTGAATATGGAGGGATGATATCTAAAAAATAAAATTAAGAGGCGATAGAGGAATGTATTGGGAGAAGGAGAAAGGGAGAGATAGATTAGGGTAACATCTCATAAAAGCAGCAAGAGAAAACTGTTACAATGGAGGGAAAGAGCAGGAAGGTGAAAGGGAATGAGTGAGCCTTACTCTCATTGGATTTGGTTTAAGGAGGGAATAACATACACACTCAATTGGGTATCTTGCCCTATAGGAAAATGGGGGAGGGGTGGAGAATAAGAGAAGGGATGATAGAAGGGAGGGGCAGATTGGGAGAGAGGGTAGTTAGAAGCAAACACTTTTGAAAAGGGCCAGGGTCAAAGTAGAAAATTAGAATAAGTGAGGGGCAGGACAGATGGAGGGAAACAGAGTTAGTCTTTCACAATATAACAATTATGAAAATGAATGATTTGGGTAACTACAAACTTAAAACCTATATTGAACAGCTTATCTTCCCAGTGGGGGTGGGTGAGGAGGGAAGAAGGGAAAAAATCTGGAACTCAAAGTTTTAAAAACAAATGTTTTAAAAAATAAAATAAAATGGGGAACCTGCGGGTGAGATGGGGGAGGATATAATAGATTCAGGGAAGGGGTATTCAGTAGGCTCGCTATTTTGGGGTGGGGCTAGGGGAAAGACAGGGGAAAAAATGTGTAACTCAAAATCTTGTGAAAATGAATGTTAAAAACTAAAAGTAAATAAATAAATTGGGAAAAATAATGAAATAAAATAAAATGGGGGGCCTGGGATAGATAGATAGCCCCCAAGTTTCATCCTAGCTCACGATTCTCTTATTTCAGCTGTTCAAAACCGGAGAGCTCCTTAAAAATGTTGACTGTCCTCTTGCCTTTATAACATGCCTGAAACTCAAGGCTCCACCAATAGAGCTGTAACTTAGTAGGTGACCACTTTTCTGAACCTCCATTTCCTCACCTGTAAAATAGTAATAAATACTTGCATATGACCTAAGAGGGTTGTTGTAAGGACATCGTTTTAGAAATGTCAACGATTTATCATTCTCGAGAATGCTGGGATAACTGTCAGTCAATATATTCCAAGTGGCAGAACCACCAAACACATGGTAAGGGATGAGACTGCAGGGAGCAGGAGAAAGCATGCTCGATTTAGAGCAAGAACGGACGCTGGCCCTTATCAGACCTGTGCTTCTGGCTCTGTAAAACAGAAATAGGAATGAACACGCGCACTACACAACTCCCAAGGTTGTGAGACATGTTCTCAAAGCTTACTGCTATAAAAAAGAAGAGATATTATCATTCATACAAAAATAAGCCCTAGAGCCAAAATAATCATGCCTAGTTCTAAGGCCACCTCGAAGACATAAAAGGCTATGAGTGTCCAAAGCAAATGAAATATTAGTTTCAACAAACGTGAATTCAACTACACAAGCATAATAGAAGCACTACTACTGACCGGCCAAGGGAAATTAAATGTGTTGTGGGAAACAAACAGGTTTTATGTGTTCTTCACGAATACCGTAAAAAGCACAGAGGAGCAGCGTGGTTGCACAGCAAATACAGCACTGGACCTAGAGTCAGGAGGACCGGAGTTCAAATCCAACCTCAGACACGTAACACTTCCTAGCCATGTGATCTTGAGCAAGATACTTAGGCCCAGCTGCCCCTCAAAAAAAAAAGACCCCCCAAAAAAAAGCACAGAGAAAACCCTCAGTGGCAAAGGGCACAGACAACAGCCAGTTCTTAGAATGTCCTGAGACCACCAGAAATCTGGCCCTCAGTTAGACTTAATTAATGCCCATGACAAAATCTTTACCAAGTTACAATAATAATTTCCCATATCCCTCACTGATATCTCATTCAAAGCAATGCCATTTTCCTCCACTACTTCTATAGACTCTTTTTAGCAGTTAATACAAAGAAAATTAGAGTGATTTTAATTAGAAAACCGTTCTGTAGACTTTAAAGCACTGCAGAAACATGAACTAATTCAATTCAACTAATGTGTGTTAAATTCATGTAGTACAAGGCACTGTGTTCAGCACTTAAAATGCTAACACAAAAAATGGGAGAGCAGCAAGGTGGCACAGTGTATCTCGGAGCACCAGCCCTGCAGTCAGGACTGGAGGTCAAATCTGGCCTCAGACACTTACTAGCTGTGTGACCTTGGGCAAAGTCACTTAAGCCCATCTGCCCTGCCTTCCCCCATCCAAGAAAAAAAAAATGAATAAAGACCCTGGACTCCGGATCTAACAGTGTATCAGGAGGCAAGATGCTCAGTCCCAGCCGCCCCGTGCCTGCATATTCTTGGGTGAGTCACTGTGACTCTCTGGGCCCAAGGTCTCCCATCTGTAAAAAGAAGTGACTGCCCTGGATAGTCTCTAAGGTTCCTCAAGCAGTTTTAATTCCCAAGAAGTTGCACACAAGTGAGTACGATGCAGGACAGAATGTGATAAAAGCAACAAAAAAATCAGACAAAGTGCTGTGACAAGTCTGAGGAGAAGATTACATATTAATAGGATTGCAGATTTAAAACTACAGAAGCCCCTTGAGTCATCAAATGCAACCTCCTCGCTTTACACTTGAGCAAGCAGAGGGCCAGGGAGGCACTAAAGTAGGCAGTGAGTGGCAAAGAAAGGATTCGAACTCAAGTCATCTGACTTCAAATTCAGAGTTCTTTCCCTTGTACCAACTTCTTTTCCTCTCAATTAAACAAGATAGGCATTCTTCCAGTAGTAGAAACAGCTCAAAAAGTAACTGAATGCCAAAGGCAGAAAATGCTTCTAATTTCCAATGATCACTGAATTTCAAGGCTATAATAGGCCTTAGGACTCAGAAGCCTCAACTCCAGAAACTGGAATAAATTCCTCCACAAGTGCTGGTAGTAAGTATAGGTCCTGTAGAAAGAATACAAAGAATGAAACAATCCCTCCCCTCGAGGAGACTGGGGGAGGCAAATCCACATAGAGGAGAAATAGAAGTTTGGGAGAAAGGGTGCTAGCAGTTGGGGGTGGGGGACACCGGCAGAGCATCGGTACTAGAGGACTGTAGAGTACCTTGGAGAGAGGTGTCATGAGAGGTGAAGAGGAAGTCGCAAAGTCAGGACTGAGAGCAAGAGCTGGAAAAGGCGGGTGTGGCTAGATTACAGACTGTAGGGAACAGAGGGTAGAAAAAGAGGTTGAGGCCAGGTTGAAGAGCTTTAAAAGGTAAGAGGAGTCTACCTTGAACCCCAGAAGCAATAGGAAACCACTAGAAGTGGAGTGGGACAGTGACAGAATCAGATCTATGCTGAAGGTCAATTACTTGGACAGCCATGTAGCACAGTGATACCAAATTCAAGTTTAACAGAACCAGGGCCACTAAACTACCCATAAGGATCCTGGTGGGACGTAGATACTGACTCAGAAAATCACATGTTAATTTTATCGTATTTTTCTTTACTTTGTTACATATTTCCCTGTTACATCTTACTAGGATTCTAGCCACACTCACCATGTATGACGCCTCAGGTATACAGAATGGACTGGCCACCTGAATGAACTAAGGCGATGGTTGGATGACTCCAAAAGTTATACATAAGAAATATCATGGATGCAGAAATAGCTAGCTTTGGCAAGTGAATCAAGGTCCTGAAATTGGGAGAATGGTGGCACCTCTAAATAGTTAAGTTTCTCGCTACTTTCCATTTAAGAACTCTTCTGTTTTTAAAAAAATACACCTAACTATCCCTCCATATAATTTGCTTATTAATTCATTCTTCTCTGTGACTGTGGCAAGGGCTAACCACCTTCACCAACCCCAGCTAGGGCCAAATTCATCCTGAGTAAAGAAGTCAGAACATCTGGGCTCAAATCCAGCTCCAGAACACACAACTTCTATGCAAGTCCAGTCTCTTTAGGTCTCAGCTTCTTCATCTATAAGATGAAAATGTTAAGGCTAGATGACCTCTTGGGTCACTTCCAGTCCTAAATCTATAATCCTACAACATACCCTAAAATGCCTTTCATCAGTCAAAAGGGACTGAAGTTCATAAAATAAAATTTAAACTTCTTACTGGAATGTAATGTTTTCATTTTATGTCAAGTACACATAAAAGTTTTTTGAAATGGAGAAATGGAAAAGCAACAGGGAGAATGGACACACACACAAAAATAAAGTGAATACACGATACAGCCTTCTTCATAGCCTTCAAGGTCCTTCCTAGCTGTATAACCCTGGATAAATCACCTTTTGGACCTCACTTGCTTCCTCTGTATAACCTCCCAGGGTTGCGAGGCTAGCACTTGGTAAATCTCAACACATTGGGAAAAAAAACCCAGCAATTCCATAATTGTTGTAGTAAAAAGCTAGAAATAAGGGGGTGCTAATCAACTGAATAACCAACGGAAGAAAGATGTGGCCCATGAATGTAATGGCATCTAATTGTTAAGAAAAGTCTAATATTAATATTCAGAAAAACTAAACTAGATGTTTATTAGCTGACGAAGCAGAAAGAAGAGAACACGATCGAAGCCAAGCCGACGCTCCGGACCGACTGGACCCTGGGCCTGGGCCAGGGCCAGTGAGGCTCAAGGCCGGCCCACGCCTTCGCCTTCGCCTTCGCCTTCGCCTTCGCCTTCCTCCCAGGCGGCCTGAGGCGGACACAGAGCACTGGGGCCGAACCACGTGCCGTCCGTGTCAGTTACACTTCCTCCCTACAGGGGATCGCTGTGAAGGATGGGCGTGAGGAAGAAAAGCTGTTTTAACAATAGGCTGCTCTTGTTCATTCCCTCCTTCCCGTCTCCCCCATTCCTAATAAAGGTTTGGGAGGGAAGGGCTCCCAGGGCCCCTTACCTGCCGACCACGGGGGAGGTCAAGGTTCGAGCAGGGGCCGGTTCTCTGCTGCCGCCGCCGCCCCACCCCGACGCCGCCTGGTCACTCGGGGGCGGTCTCTGCGCCTCTTCTCCCGTCCTCACCTCAGCCTGGGCTTCGGCTTCAGCCTCGGCCTCGGCCTGAGCCAGGGCCTCGGCCTCGGCTTCGGCCTGGGCCAGGGCCTCGGCTTCCACATCGGCCTGGGCCAGGGCTTCGGCGTCGGCCTCCGCCTCGGCCTGGGTCTGGGCATAAGCCTGGGATTGGCCACGATAAGCCTGCGCCCCAGACCCCGTAGGGCCAGCAGGAAAGGTGGGAGGAGACCCCAGGAGCTCCACATTGGCCACCGTCTTGCCGATGGTGAACCAGTCGTTGATCTGGTCAAGGGTCAGCTTGCGCAGCATGGTCGGGTCTGAGCGGACGGAGCACGAGGGGGAGGCGCTCTACCCCTGCGAGCTTCGGGGCCTCTGGTGCGAGACAAACGACTGCGGGAGAAGGAAACGCCGAGCTACCAGCCCCGCCTTCCAGGCCCCGCCCACGGCCCCTCCCCTTCCAACGGGGCGGAGCTCCTCTTCCCACCCCCACCCCCAGCACGTGCGCTACCGGGTTCTGTCAAGTGCTGCCCTCCCAGATTCCAGGGTTCAAAAAGCCCTCTCTCAGAGTTTACCTACTGCGTGCGTGCACAAATGCACGTTCACCGCTCACCCTACACCTCCTCTTCTCCCCGCCTCCACACACGTTTACACGCTCGCGCATGCGCAAGAGACCTCCCTCCCACCACGTGCCTCTTGATGCCACATTTTGAAGCAAAGCCAGAATTCTCGTCCTTACTGGTGGTCCACTAGTGGCTTTTCAGTGATCCTGGAGTCCATGGGATTCGAGGAAAGCTGTGAGACTTCCACCTTCATCCACCCTGAGATGAAATTTAATACACACTCAGGCGACAAGATTCTTTTTTTAATAGTTTTTTTTTTTCATTTTTAACAATTTTTTTCTTAATTTTTAAGTTCCATACTCTTTCTTTCCATAGTCCCTTCCCCGCAGATTGTGAAAGCAAGCACTATGATGTTCATTATAATGTGAAATTGCAGCTTGAGAGGAGACATCCCCAAATGTCTCAGGGTGCCCCTAGAACAGGCAAGGAAAGTAGCCTTCCTGGCTCCCGGTGAGTCTAGAGAGCACACCCAAGTACAGGTGTAGCTTGTGACTGCAAGTGCACTCCTTTCCTCTTATTGGCTTCAAGAGAATGCTTACAATCACTGCTTCTGGTCCAGGGGACATCCTTAGATAGCCTGTGTATTATCTGATATGTTACCATTGTGTGGGATGGAATGTGGCTTCTCACCTGAACTATCTGCTAAAGTTCTGTGTGCAAGGAAGAGTGTGGTCTCTCAGAAGAGGCTGTCACCTTACTGTTAGAAAAGATGTTTTGAAAGGTCTACAAAGTTTTCAATTGCATTCTTGCTAAACTGATGTAATGAATTGTAAAGCAAAACATCTTGCTCTTTCAATATGAATTTGTAGCTATTCCATGAACTAACAAAAGTTAACATTTGTAACTGAGCGTATATGTAAAAGATTCAGTTTCTGAAGCATCTCTCTTTTCCAAAGTGAATATAATCAGAGAACAGACAAGCTTTGGGATGTATGTCTGCTATTCAGTGGTGAGGTTCAAGTCAGAAACCTCTTTTATTTAAGGTCTACAGTTACATTAGTGAAGACTAAAACCTTGTGAGGTATCTAGTCTATGTACCATGTAGAAATAGAAAGGACTCCACTTCTGGTCG
>JAQQSW010014130.1:0-12172 GCA_028646575.1 Pseudocheirus occidentalis | reverse complement strand
AAAGAACAGTTAAGGAAACTAAGTTGCAATAATTCATATCAACATTGGAAAGATAACTTGTCCATGGCATTATGTAATTTGAATAATAGACCATTGGGGGGAAGTACACCTCTAGCCAGAATGATGACCCCAAATCTACAACTTAGAAAACAGCAGACACATACGATCCCAAATATTGAGTACTGGACTTTGAGGCCAGACGTCCCAGCACCATATCCAGGAACACCTGGTTCAGCAGGATATGATTTACATTGTTTAGAGGACTTTTTGTTGGACAGAAAAGAAATAAGAATCCCTTTAAAAATCACTTTGGACAGATTTTACCTAAATCAGGATTAGCTGCTCGAGGAATACATGTATTGGCCGGAATAATAGATTTAATTATCAAGGAGAAATTATTGTGATGATCCATAATTTAGGTGAAGAGCCCATACAGTTTTGTAAACATGAGAGAGTAGTTCAAGTGATTATTGTTCCCTGTAAAACAATGCAACTTGTAAAAACTGACCCTCCTTCCAAAATAACTATTAGAGGAACTGAAGGATTTTGTTCTACTGATAAAATAAAATTGGGAGCTAAAGTATGGGTAAAATGGAAACCAGATGATGTTCCAAAGGCTGCAGAGATTATAGCACATGGGAAGGATAACACTGTAACTATTGTTTATTCAGGAGAAAATGATTACAAAATTGTACCCTTAACTCATATATTCTACCGTGAATAAGGATACAGTAGTGAACTCATGGACTCCAGAAGTATGGATGATCCTGTGTACCTTGTTTCTGGTTATTGTCTCCTTGTTTCTTGTCTGTTCACCTGGTTTGCTAGATTTGTTTCTGCAGGCTTGATACCTTCCACCTGTAAATGCCTGGTAGTTGAAGATGGATGTTACCCACTGTCCACAGCTGTGATGTGTCACCCATGGACCTGGCATCAAGTACATTCCAAATACTGTCTAAGGAGCTGACCCCTCAAATGAGACCTCTTGGGACAGGGATAGCTCTATGTCCAATTTCAGCAGGAAGTAGCCATGGAAGAAGAGACCGTCGCCCCTTATCCCAAGATTTTGGAATCCCATTTGTTGGAGGGGGAATGATGGGGAGCTTGTGCTCGTACCACCCTAAATATTGTTTTCTGTGTGCTACCCTTGTTATGTTGTTGTAAAACTGTTGGCATTAGTTATCCTTAAAAAACTCCCATTATCCCATATAATGAATTGTATTCTTGATGTATTTTTGCCATATAAGGGACATGAAATATCTTGGGGCCGAATGTAATGTTAATGAAATCAGAAGATCTTCCATACCCCTTTCTATTGGCGCCTAGTAAAGACACTTAGCACCTAGTAAAGGCACTTAGCTCCTTACTTCAAGTTAACACCTTGGGAGTAGTTAACACCTTAACAGGAAGGGGCATTTTCTCAGTTACCACCTGGAGACTGTACATTTGGCTGAGATCCTCCTTCTGCTGCTTCTACTGAGAACTTCCAAGGACCAGGCTGAGAAACTGTCTTGAGTCTAAAGGGATCCCTGCTTGAGGGAGCCTGTTCTATTTGTGAAGGCTTGGGAATGTGGGTGCCCACTGCATTAACTATGTGTATCAACTTTGTGACCACTATAATGACTTTGGCTTTCTGGTTCTGGGGCTTGTGCTTCTGGTTTTGGGACTCAGTATTCTGGTTTCTGAATAAAGACCTTGGTTCTGCCTTCCATGTGGAGAGTTTGCTACATTTTGTGATCCAAAACTATACCATCATATTCATAACCGTCATGGGTGTTGTGAATATCTCATTTTTGATACAACCATTAACTGCTTTTTCTCTTTTAAATTAATGTTATGGTTGTTCATATTTCAAGGATGATTAGCAAGAGAAAGATAATTTTACTGTATTCTGAATTAGTGTTTGCTATAGATAATGTACATATGGGACGAATTAGTGAATAATTGCGTGTATGGCATTCAATTGTCTAGAAAACCACCTTTCCAGGTTGACAATCAAATGAAAAAAATGAACATTTTTTTGGCATTTTATAAATATTCTATATTTTTAAGCTTTATAATTTTAAAATAAATTAAACTACATTTGAAGAGATCCTTTTCCTGAATTAAAAATATTATTAGCTAATTCCTTGATCTTCTAGGCTTATCTTTGCTCTAAGTAAGATATCTTTAGGTTTTCTTGGCCCCTCTCAGAAGAGAGGACTGGTAAAACAGAAGGGATGAGTAAAAGTCACATCAGTCAGTAACTCTGGCCAGTGAAGATTGGTATGATCCCAAAGAATTATTTTTTTCCACTTTCCCCTAGGGAGGCAGGGGATGTATGCATTGGTCCCTTACACATAGCCAAACAAAAGGTACCCCTAACTCAAGTTTTCATGTGCTACCATGGACTAGGGTCAACAGGAAATATCTGCACAAACTCTCAATATTGGATCATACATTCTAATTCATCCCTCTAAAAAAGAAAGATAGCCATTGAGCATGTGCCAGATTTAAGTTTGATGGCAGTAGTGTGTTTTCATCTGGGTTTGGCCTTGATCATATAACACAACAGTATTCCATCATAATCACATACTATAATTTGTTCCACCATTCCTCAATTAATGGGCATCCCCTCAATTTCTAATTGTTTTGCCCTCAGAAAAGAGCTGCTATAAATAGTTTTGTACATATAGATTCTGTTACTTTTTGTTTTTTGTTTCTTTTGGTAACAGACCTAGTTGTGGTATTGCTAGGTCAAAGAGTATGCATGCTTTTATAGCTCTTTGAGCATAGCTCCAAATTACTCCAGAGAAAGACTGAATCAGTTCACAACTCCAACAACACAGTGCATTAATGTCTCATTTTTCTCACATATACTCCACCATTTGTTATTTTCCACTTCTCTCTTAACTGACAGTCTATTAGGTATGAAGTAGTGCCTCAGAAATTGTTTTAACTTGCATTTTTCCAATCAATATTGAGTTAGAGACTGTTTTCATGTTACTAATGGTATTTTCCTTCATCCTATTCCCCCCTGTTTATTCTATTCTCTCTCCTTTCACCTTGCCCCTCCTCAAAAGTGGTTTCCTTGTGACTACCCCCTTTCCCAATCTTCTTTACCTTCTATTTACCCTTCCTTTCTCTTATCCCCTCCTATTTTTCCTATAAGGTAAGATAGATTTCTATGCCTAATTGAGTATGTATGTTATTCACTCTTTGAGTCAGTTCTGATGAGTTCACTCCACCTTACCTCCACACTCATCTCCTTTACTGTAAAATCTTTTTCTCACCTCTTTAATGTGAAATAATTTACTACATGCTATGACTCCCTTTCTCTTTATCCCAGCACATTCCTCTCTCATCCCTTAATTTTATTTTTTTTAATAAATCACCTCTTCATATTCAATTCATGTCTGTGTCCTCTGTCTGTATATGTGCATATAATATGTATATATATACGCATGTGTGTATGTGTGTACATATACACACATACACACATATAAATATATATACATACATATATATGTATATGTATATATATTCCTTCTAACTGCTCCAGTTATGAGAAAGTTCTTATGAATTACAAGTATCATCTTCCCCTGTAGGAATGTAAAGAGTTTTATCTTATTAAGTCCTTTATGATTTCCCTTTCTTGTTTACCTTTTTATGCTTCTCTTAAGTTATGTATTTGAATGAAAATTATTATTTAGCTATGTTTTTCTTCAGTAATGCTTGAAAGTGCTTTATTTTATTGCATATCAATCCCCCCACCCCAACTCCACAGGAATATACTCAGTTTTGCTGGGTAGGTGATTCTTGGTTGTAATCTGAGCTTTTTTTTGCCCTTGAGAATATTATATTCCAAGTCTTCTTGTCCTTTAATGTAAAAACTGCTACATCTTGTGTTATCCTAGCTGTTGCTCCACAGTCCTTGAATTGTTTTTTTTTCTGGGTGCTTGCTGTATTTTCTCCTCAATCTGGTAGCTCTGGAATTTGGCTACATCATTTTGGGGTCTCTTTCAGGAGATGATGGATGAATTTTTTCAATTTCTATTTTGCCCTTTGTTCTAGAATACCGGAGCAGTTTTCCCTGATAATCTCATGAGAGATGATGTCTAGGCTCTTTTTTATCATGGATTTCAGGTACTCCAGTAATCTTTAAATAATCTCTCCTTGATCTATTTTCCAGGTCAGTTGTTTTTCCAGTGAGATTACTCACATTGTCTTCTATTTTTTTTTCATTACTTTGGTTTCATTTTATTTTTCTTAATTTCTCATAAACTCATTAGCTTCGTTTCACTCAATTCTAATTTTTAAGAAATTATTTTCTTCAGTGAATTTTTGAATTCCTTTTTTCATTTGGCCAATTCTGCTTGTTAAGGCATTTTTCTCATCGTTGACTTTTTGTACATCTTTTACCATTTGACCTAGTCTGTTTTTAAGGTGTTGTTTTCTTCAGTATTTTTTTGTGTCTCCTTTAACAAGCTGTTGAGTTGTGTTTCATGATTTTGTTGCATTACTCTCATTTCTCTTCCCAATTTTTCCTCTACCTTTCTGACTTGATTTTTTGAGTTGTTCCACGGCCTGAGAAAAATCCATATTTTTCTTGGATGCTTTGGACACAGGAACTTTGACTTATTTATTCTCTTCTAAGTGCATATTTTGATCTTCCTAGTCACCACATTAACTTTCTCTGGTCTGAAATCTTTTTCTCTTGTTTGGTCATTTCCTCAACTTGTTTCTTGACTTTTAACTGCTTATTAAAGTAAGACTCTGCTTCTTGGGTGGAGGGAGCACTGTCCCAAACTTCAGGAGCTTGTGCAGCTGTTTTCAGAGGTTCTAGACACCTGTAAGTTTTCAGTTATTTTAAGGTGGTATTAACTAAGTAGAGGTGTTTATTACTCTTCTGATCTGTGCTCTGGTCTTTGTATAACCACAACCATTCTTTTCTGCTCCAGAAGGGAGGGTCCTGCTCTAATGTGGCTTTAAACTCTGCTGTACTAGTGCTCCTCCTCACCCTGAGACTGCCACCCAGGATTGGGACCCAGATTGGAATACGGGTAAAGCAACAGAGTCCTGCCTCAGTGCTAGTAAAGAGACACTTGTCATTCTCTCCTGACAAATTGTCTTACCCCATTACCATGTATTGGTTTAGAGCTCCAGAAGCAGTTGCTACCACTGCTGATCCAGTGGCTCCTAAGACTTGTTTCTGGTTTGCTGGGGACTAGGACTGTACTGGCACAACTTGTCTTGGACTGTGTTCCACTCTCACCCAGGGATGGGTTCTTTTTGTGGGTTCTACCACCCTAGAATTTCCTTAGAGTCATTATTTAAAGGTATTTAGAGGGGTTTGAGGGAGAGGTCAGTGGAGTCACTGCCTTTACTTTGCCATCTTGGCTCTTCCTCCATTTCTGCCTTTTTCTAAAAAGACAGTATGCAATAACAGAAAAGTTATCTTAGTTTTAAGCTAAAAAGGTTAATTGCAGAGCTCTCTCCTGATTTGACTCAGATTTATTAATTTGGGAATATAGTTTCAAATTGTTTTGCAGAATGGCTAGGCTTTTTCACAGTTCCAGCTACAATTCATTAATATACTTGTATTTACCATTAGTATATTTGTTTTCCCAGAGTGTTTCCAAAATTTTTTATTTTTCTTTTTGTCATTGTTGACATTGGTTATTAAGTAGAACAACCTCAGGGTTGCTTTAATCATCATTTCTCAATTTATTGGTAATTTGTAGCATTTTTCATATATAGCTATTACTGGCTTCAGTTTCTTACTTTGAAAACTACCATTTTCTATCCTTTGACCATTTATCATTAAGGGAATGGATATTTTTTTTGGAAATTTGAGTATGTTTCTTATGTAATCTGTATATTAGAAACACCATATTCATAAGAAAATTCTTTTGCTCAGATGTTTTTCCTACTTTACTACTTTCCTTTTACTTTTAGCTGTATTGGTTTAATTTGTTCAAAATATGTTCAAGTTTGTGCAATTAATATTGTCCAGCTTATCATCTGTGAGCTTAACCTTTGTTCGTGGACTCTTCTTCTACCCATAGATATGACAGTTAATTTTTTCCTTCCTTCCTTCTTTCCTCCTCCTCCTCCCCCTCTTGCTCCTCCTTCTTTATTGTCGCCCTTTATGTCTAAGGCAGATACCTATTTGGAGTTCATCTTTATCATTATGTGCTATGAGATGTTGGCTTAAAGAGTTTCAGCCAAACCACTTTCTAGTTTATCTAGCAGTCTTTGTCAAAAAGTGAGTCATTTCCCCAGTAGTAGTCCTTGGATTTATTAGATACCATAACACCATGTAGGAGCAGCTTCACAAAAGAATGTTACTGTGAACAGCTTTTAAGTTTCTGATTACACAGTATAGCGAACATTCCATTTCTTTTATAACAAAACAAGGCAAACATTCACAACAAATCATTATCTAATATTCACAATATTACATATTATCACAGAAAATCACAATATAGTGTTCACAACAGCTTATCATTAAAATGGCCACATATTTTTATTTTATTTTATTTTATTTTTGGTAATTAACTTTAGTTTTAGTTTACGTCCTTGATTTCCACAAAATTTTGAGTTACAAATTTTCTCCCAGCCTTTTTCCTATCCACCCCACCAAAACAGTACTCCCATTATATACACCCTCCCCCAATTTGCTCTGTCCTATACCCTCCCCCATCACCCCTCTGACTCTCTGGTACAGCAAGATGGATCTCCCTATCCCAGTGCCACTATATCTTATTTTCCCAGTTGCATGTAAATAATCATAATGATAATAATAATTATATATATATATATATATAAACATATGATTATAGAACTTTAAATTCTAGATTCTTTCCCTTCTTCCCTTTCCCCATTGGAAAAACAAGCAATTCAATATAGGACATACATGTGTAGTTATACAGAACATTGCCAAAATGGGCATATTGTGTAACACTGATGATATTTCTCTCCTTTATATCCTGCTCTCCCCTTATGCTATTCTCTACTTTGTCCCTGTCCCTTTACAGAAATTTATGCTTCTAACAGCCCTCCCCTCCCAACCTGCCCCTCCCTCCATCATCTGCCCTCTCATGACCTTCCCCCCTACTCTCCTGTAGGCCAAGATACCCTTTTTAGAGTATATGTTATTCCCTCCCTAAGCCAAATTCAACAAGAGCAAGGTCGACCCATTCCCTTTTTGCCTTCCTGTTCTTCCCCTCCATTGTAACATTTAGTCCTTGTGTCTTCTATATGAAATTATTGACCTCATTCTGTCTCTCCCTGTCTCCTCTCATTCTATTCCTCTCTCACCTCTTAATTTCACCTTTTAAAATATCATCCTTTCCTATTCAATTGATCCTGTGCCCTCTATCTATGTACACATATATATACACACTCCCATATATATTCATATGTATATATACTCTTCCATATACACATATATGTAGGTACACATATATGCATATAAATACACGTGTAAGTGCATACATGTATACATGTGTGTACATATATGTATGAATACATATATAGCCTTACACACATGTGTGTATATATGTGTGTATATACACACACATTTATATTTCCTTCACCTATCCTCAGACCGAGAAAAGTTTCATAAGTTCCTATTCTCATTTTTCCATGTTGGCATGTAAATAGTTCAACTTTGATAAGTTTCTTATGATTTCTTTTCCATATTTACTTTCTCATGCTTCTTGTATTTGGATGTCAAATTTTCTATTCAGTTCTGTTTTTTTCCTCAAGAATGCTTGAAAGTCTGCCACCTCATTGAATGACCATATTTTCCCCCAAAACAGTATACTCAGTTTTGCTGGGTAGGTGATTCTTGGTTTTAATTCTTTCTCCCTTGATCTCCAGAATATCATGTTCTAATCCCTTCGATATCTTAATGTAGAAGCTGCTAGATATTGGGCTATCCTGATTGTGTTTCCACAGTATTCAAATTGCTTTTTCTTGGCAGCTTGTAATATTTGCTCCTTGATCTGTGAACCCTGGACCCTGGCTATAAAATTCCTAGGCATTTTCTTTTTGGAATTTTTTTCAAGAGGTAATTGGTGAATTCTTTCAAGTTCTGTTTTGCCCTCTGGTTCTAAAATATGAGGGCAATTTTCCTTGAGAATTTTTTGAAGGATGCTTTCTAGGTTCTTTTTTTGATCATGACTTTCATTTAGTCCAATAATTTTTAAATTGTCTCTCCTGGATTGATTTTCCAGGTCAGTGGTTTTTTAAAAGGAGATATTTCACTTTGCCTTCTATTTTTCATTTGTTTGGATCTGTTTAATAATATCCTGATTTCTCATAAAGTCATTTGTTTCCGTTCGCTTAACTCTAATTCTGAAGAAATTATTCTCTTCAGCAAGCTTTTGATATTCTTTTTTCATCTGACAAATTAGACTTTTTAAGGCATTTTTCTCTTCATTGCCTTTTTGGACCTCTTTTGCCATTTGAGTTAGTCTATTTTTAAGGTGCTATATTCTTCAGTCAGGCTGTTGACTTTCTAATCATGATTTTCTTGCATCATTCTCATTTCTCTTCCCAATTTTTCCACCACTTCCCTTATTTGCTTTACAAAATCCTTCTTTAACTCCTCTATGGCTTGTAACCAGTCTACAGTTTTCTTCGAAGCTTTTTGTGTAGGAATTCTGACTGGTTTGTTTTCCTCCTGTTCCATGCTTTGATCTTTTTTGACCCCAATAAAGAATCTAACGTTGGATTGCTGAGCTTTTTTTCTTCCTTTGCCTGCTCATGTTGCCAGTCAGTTACCTGACTTTTGGGCTCAGTAGAAATCTGTTATCAGAGGGGAGATCTCTGTCACAAATGTCTGGGGTTTTCACAGCTGCAGGAACTATTAGGAGGCTGCTGCCATCTCAGCAGGCCCCACCAGCTTTGGCTCACTGAAAATGCACCTCAGGACCTCCACCCAAGAGTGTGATCCTGATCTAGACATCTCAAGGCAGGAGCACTTAGCCTCTGAATGATTGCTTGGACCCCTGCAATATGCAGGCTGGGAGCTTCTGAATCAGCCATATGAAGGCAGCTGTAGTGCCACTTCAGACTGCTTCTGGAGGCAGTTGGTTGGATGCTCTTCCCCAAACTTACCTGATTTCCACTGATCTTTTCCCTTTGTCCTTGGCTATTATAGATTGGTAATTCTGGAAACCACCACTGCTGCCAGTGATTTGCTTTCCTGAAAGCTCCAGGGACTTCTCCTGGATGGCCTGGGGCTTAAATCGCATGGTGCTGAGCTCTGCTCCCAGAGCACTGCAATGAGCCCCTTCTGTTTGTGTGCTGGTCTGCTTTTAGCAGGAGCCTTTTTTTCTGTCATTTTATGAGTTATGGAGGTCTAAAATTTGTTTAGAGTCATATTTCATAGGTAGTTGACGTGGTTGTTGTGGAAGCTACAGAGTTCTCCTGTTTCTATGCCGCCTTCTTGACTCTGCTCCCTGGCCACATAGTTTTCACCAAAATTGTCACAGTACGTAGATCAAAGAATAAAAGAACAATCATCTGGCATCTCTAAGGAGGTTTCCCTCTTTATTCAGTCTTTCTGTCATCTCAAAATACCATAGTCAGTCTTCTACTCATGGGACAATTTTAGGTTAACTTAATCAGTTGTAACCAAACCAAAATCCCAGGTGCTACACAGCACCTGATTTGTGGACCACCATTAAGCCACTTTATATTTTTGTCTCTGTCCCTATCCTGTACCCTGTTATAGCTTGAAACATCATCGAAGGCATGCCTGGACAATAGCCTAAGGCTTTGTTCCCTCACCCCCTCCTTCCTCAAATTATCATTCTGTATATTCTCCTTGAGTCATTATAGTATCCAAGTTTCATTATGGTGCAAGGACCTTATGTAGGCACCACCCTGTCCTATTCCACTGACCAAGCAGGGTTCCCACACCCTTTGCTCAGAACCTGACCCTGTACTGTTCTGGGGAATTCCCCTTTTCCCATGACCCCTCCACCCTCTTCTGGGAAGCTCACTACAACCCTCCACTCTTTGCCCTCCACCCTGTTCCGGGGGGGGGGGCCCATGTCACAGGAAGGCTGCACCCTTGTACTCTTGCACCATATTCCCAAATTAGCCATAAGCTATATATCTAACCAATGGATGTTCTTTGCTTTTGTATGTCATGGCTTCTGCTAGCTCCCTTCCCTGATTGTGGTTTTTGTGGTTTTATCCTTTATAACCAAAGCCTGTGCCTCTAATAGAGTACTACCAATTTGAGTTTACACTCCTGTAGTTATGCATTTGCTCAATAAATCCACACATAAATTTATCTTGAACCCAGGTCTTAGCTCACTTTTATTCTCTGAACAACAGAGAATAACAACCATTTACCTAGCAATCAGTCACTAAGTGTCATTAATCACTAAATACAAACTTAGAAAATTACACAAACCCTCCACCCCTTGGTCTCTAGTAAACTTCAATTTCATTCCTGCATTCAATATCCAAGGAGAGGCCTTTGCTTCATCTTGACTCAGGGTGGTCTCTCAGATTCCCTGAACCCCCTTCCACAGTCCCAGCTCCTAACTCAGTCCACCAAACAGTCACCTGGATTCAGAGGCAGACAGCTCCCAGGTCCTTGTCCAGTCCTCTGGGAAGTTCTTGCTATACATTGATGTTCACAGGGTCCAGCATCTCTCAAAACTTTCACAACTTCTGTTGCCTTGAACTCAAGAATCAACCCAACCACAAACAAACAGTCTCATCCTGCTGCAGTCCTACAGCAGTTTCGGCTCATCCTAAAACCCAGAAGAAATCTCAGCCTTTCAGGTGGCCTTCTGGCAGCAACTTCCATCTTCACCAGATTGTGGTCCCAAGAACACTCCAACTCAGTTCTCAGTCCAGGAGTTATAGCCCAGCTTCCAGATGATGTCAAGAGAAACTCTCTCTCTCTCTCTGTCTCTCTCTGTCTCTCTCTCTCTCTGTCTCTCTCTGTCTCTGTCTCTCTCTCTGTCTCTCTCTGTCTCTCTCTCTCTGTCCCTGTCTCTCTCTCTGTCTGTCTCTGTCTCTGTCTCTGTCTCTCTCTTTCTTTCTCTCTCTCTCCTCTCTTTCTCCCTCCCTCTGTCTTTGTCTGTCTCTTTCTGAGAAAATTCTTCTTCTACCAGGAGCCCACCAGAAGAAAAATTCTGATTCTGCCTCTCTAGAGCTTTTTAAACCCTTACTTTTATGTCAGCAACAGGAAACAGAGTTCATACCCTCTGCCTCTTTCACAGAGGCTTGACTAAGGGTTAAGTACCTGCTTACTTGACATAGAAAAAAGGGGTCTTAAAATTATAGATGGTAGGCTACTTTGTGGGCAGCTAGGTCACACAGTGGATAACAATGTTGGGTTTGAAGTTAGTCAGACCCATATTCCAGACTTCAAAAGTGGCCTTAGACCCTTACTAGCTGTGTGACCCTGAACAAGTCCATTAACTCTGTTTGTCTCAATTCCTTATCTGTAAAAATGACAAGAAAATAGAAAGCATTTTCCAGTATCTTTGCCTAGTCAACCTTAATGGAGTCACAAAATAAAAAAAACTGAACAGCAATGCTGTTTTTGCTCATTTACTTACATTAGTTTGAAATAAAACCTCAGTGTTGTTTGACTTTGCTTTTTTCATATTATTTGTTCCTTAAGTCATTCATTCATATGGTTGTCAATATTTTGCAATTCTTCTTTCAAGATCTGTTTGTTCATAACATTTGACTACATTTTTATTGGAGAATCCAAATAATTTTTTTAAATTTTAATTTATTTTCTTGGTTACATCATTCATTTCCACAAGGTTTTGAGTTACAGATTTTTCTTCCCTTTTTGCCATACCCCTCAGCCCAGAACATTGATCCCACTGTAAGGCCCCTCCCACAATATATTCCCTTTTATGCCCTCCTCCAACACCCCTCTAGCTTTCTAGCAGGGCAGGGAGGGCCTCCCTGCCCCCGTCAATGAATGTATTCTTTCCCAGTTGCATTTGATTGTATAGCTTTAAATACTAGATTCTTGCAATTCCTCCCCTGTCACCCACTCCCACTGGGCAGAGCAGCAATTCAATACAGGCTGTACCTGTGTAATTACACAGGACATCTCCATGGTGGGCAACTTGTGAGAGGCTAATTGTATGTCCCTCCTTCCTATCCTGCACTCCCCCCCTTCTTTTGTTCTCTA
>JAQQSW010014129.1:0-12172 GCA_028646575.1 Pseudocheirus occidentalis | reverse complement strand
GGAGAAAATTTGTAATTCAAAACCTTGTGGAAATGAATGATGTAACCAAGAAAATAAATTAAAATTAAAAAAAAATAAATAAAATAAAATTCCCTCTCCTAGATCTCTTTTCCAGGTCTGTTGATATTTCACATTGTGTTCTATTTTTTCATTCTTTTGGTTTAGTTTTATTATTTTTTAAAAATTTCTCGTAAAGCCATCAGTTTCCATTAGCTCAATTCTAATTTTTAATGAATTATTTTCTTTAATGAACCTATGTATCTCCTTTTCCATTTGGCCAATTCTACTTTTTAAGAAGTTTTTTTCATCAGCAATTGTTTTTCGCCTTTTTTTTTTCCATTTGGTCAATTAAGTTTTTTAAGGTATTCTTCTCCTCATTGAGTTTTTGTACCTCTTTTACTATTTGTCCGAGTCTGTTTTTTGAGGCTAATTTTCTTCCATATTTTTGTGTATATGTCTCCTTTACCAATCTGTTGGCTCATTTTTCATGATTTTCTTGCATTACTCTCATTTCTCTTCCCACTTTTTCCTCTACCTCTTTTACTTGATTTTTTTAGCTCTTCCATGGCCTGAGATAAAATTACATTTCTCTTGGAAGCTTTGGATGTAGGAACTTTGACTTTGTTAGCTTCTTCTGAGCATGTATTTTAATCTTCCTTGTCACCACAGTAATTTTCTATGGTCAGAATTATTTTTTTCTGTTGTCTATTCATTTTCCCAGCCGTTTCTTGACTTTCTCTGCTTCCAGGGTGGAAGGCTCACTGTCACAAGCTTCAGGGGTTTTGTGCAGCTGTTTTCAGAGATACTTCTCAGGACCTGTAAGTTTTCAGCTCTTCCAAGGTAGTATGATCTAAGGAGAGGTATTTACTCTTGGGCTGCTGTGCTCTGGTCTGTGAGCAACCACAAGCACTCTTTTGTGCCCTGGAGCAGTGATGAGGGTCCCTATTCCACTGTAGCTCTTAAGCTCTGGTTTGCTAGTGCTCTTCCTTGTCCTGAAGGAACTGCCTCCCAGGACTGAGACCTGGATCTGAGTACAGGCAAACCAAGAGAGTCCTGCCTCAGTGTTAGCAAAGAGACCCCCATAATCTCCTTCTGACCAGTTGTTTGACTCCCTTATCATCTGTGGAGAGCTCTGGAAGCAGCTGCTACTACTGCTGATTCAGTGGTTCTCCAGGACTGCTCCTAGTTTGTTGGGGCTGGGTCTGTGCTGGCATGGACTGCACTGGACAGTGCTCCACTCTTGCCCTGATGTAACCGACCTGTTGACCTTCTAAGTTCTCTTTGACTTGAAAATGATTTCATGCGGTTTTTTTGGGTTCTGCTGCTCTAGTAATTATTTCACGGAATTATTTAAGGGTGTTAAGAAAGGTTTTGGGGAGAAGTCAGGTGAATCCCTCCTTTTTCTGCCGTCTTGCCTCTGCCCCCTCAAGGGGAATAGCTTTGAATCAAATACACAAAACAAGAAGATTTATTTTAAAATTGGCAATGAACGATTACATAAAATTTTAAAGCTTTTGCATTAATGAAGTCAATCCAGCTTCAATTAGAGGAAAAGGTATGTACTGGACAAAGTTTCTTGTTTTTATTATCTCTTTTTAAAAGAGAAATCTGACATCTAAAGATAGTTCAGGGCTCCTAGGACAGTAGATTCCAATTTAAAAGAGGCCTCAGGGTTGTGAGAGAAAGTTTAGTGTAGTGGACGAAGTAGGAGCCTTGGGGTTCAAATTTTATCTCAGATGCTTAATAGTTGCATGACAAGAGACTCAGTCACTCATGCCTCAATTTCTCCATCTGTAAAATAGGGATAATAATAGCATCTACCTCAAAGGGTTGTTGTATCAAATGAAATAACAGAATTCTTGTCTTTTACTTGTTTGTCTTTACAATGTCATTATTGTTTTATAAATTGTTCTCCTGGTTCTACTCACTTCATTATGTATACAGGACTTCTGAAATTTATTTGAAACCATCCCTTTTATAATTTCTTGCAGGATTCCATTATATTCACATACTATAATTCATATTTATAGCCAATTATCAATAGTACTCCCTTGTATTCTTATGCCATAATTTTTTTTCTGCCAGTCTCCATTTAATGGGTACCCCTTTAGTTTCTGGTTCTTTGCTATCACAAAAAGTGTGTACACACACACATACACACACAGAATCTTTTTTTAAAAATTCTCTTTTAAGGTATGAAATTAATAGTATTATCATGAGGTCAAGGGATATCCACAGTTCAATAACTTTAGTAATAGTTCCAAATTGCTTTCTACAATGGTTTAGCCAATTAGCAGCTTCACCAACAATGCATCAACATTCCTGTTCTCACGTGCTCTCTGTTTGTTAGTTTCCCCTTTTGTCAGCTTTGCTAATCTGACAGACATAAGGTGAAATTCAATTTGCTTTCATTTTCATTTTTCTAGTTATTTGGAGTATTTAAAAATATGGCCATTGATTACTTAGATTTCTTCCCTGAAAACTGCTTGAATTCTCTTTGACCACTAATCAATTGAATAAAGTCTCTTTTTCTTAGAAATTAAAATTAAAATGTTCTATCTTGAAAGGAATCCTTTATCAGAAAATCATGTTCCAAAAGTAAATTATGCAATGTTAAGTTTGAAAGGCCTTTAGTAGCCATCTGGTCTAAACTATAGCTTAAAGAAAATCTCCATTTCAACACATCCAATAGGTGGGCAGGCAGTCCAAATGAGAAGTCCACTCCCTTCCAAGGAGACTCTTTCCACTTTTATATATTGGAAAAGTTTTTCCTGATGGCAGACATCAAATTTACGTTGTCCTTGCAAATTCCACCCATTGTTTCAGATTCTGTCTTCTCCAGCCAAACTGAAGAAGTCTATTTAATCCTTCTCTCACATGATAGCCTTTGAAGTTTCTAGAGTTAGTTTAAGTACCTGTAGCTATCATGAAGTCCAACCCAATCTTCTCTCCTTCAGGCTAAAAATCCTCAGTTACCTCCACCCTATAGCATAAACTTCACCCTTCACCCTGATAGTCTACCTCCAGACGCTAGCTTCTCTAAAATGTGGTGCCCAGAAATGAACACAATACTCTGGAAGTGTTTTGGCTAGGATAAAGTATAGCAGGAGCAGCATCTCATTAATCCTGGAAGGTATGCATAATAGACTAAGATCACATTGGGCTGTTTTATTTGCCATATTAAACTGTTAATTCATATTAAGCTTGAAGTTCATGAAAATCCACTCTTTTAAAGAGAAATACAAATTACAAGGACCCTGAAGTATCACCTCACATTCTTCAAATTAAAAAAAATGGTAAAAGAAGGTAAAGTTCATTATTGTGGTAAATGTGGGAAGACAGGCATTGATTGCTGGTGTGAATATGTTCAATTATTCTCAGAAATAATTATGGAAGGGGTGGAGACAAGATGGTGGTGTAGATGCAGGAAAACTCTGTGGCACTCCCCATAACCAGCTCAAATACCTATAAAATATGACTCTAAACAAATTTTAGAGCTACATAACCCACAAAGTGACAGATAGAAACAAATCTCCCCCTGAAGGCAGCCTGGCAGGCAGACAGGAATGTTCCATCACAGCTGGGAGCAGAGCCCAGCTCTGCATGAGACCATGGTTTCAGCCCCAGGAAGGCCCTGACCAACAGTTGCAGCAGACTTCAGGAGTATGGATCATCATCAGCAGTGGTGGTTTCCAGAATTATCAAGCCATAAATGGCAAAGAAAAAGTGAGAGGTCATTGTAGAACTCTGTTGGAACTGGGTGGGGACAGAGGAGCAGGTCCGGCCCCTGCCCATGGAGCTAAACATGGCAGAGGCACAGCAGACATGCAGCCACCTCCACGTGGCTGCTTCAGAGCTCCTGACCTAGCAAGCAAAGGAAACAAAGCAAGCGCAGCAGTCAAACCTTAGATTTCTTTTTTGTGGACAAAACGGACCAAAGCATGGAACAGGAGTAAGACAACACAGTTAAAACTCCCTCACCAAAAGCTTCCAAGAAAAATGTGAACTGGTTACAGGCCATGGAGGAGATCAAAACGGTTTCTGAAAATCAAGTAAGAAACGTGGAGGAAAAATTGGGAAGAGAAATGAGAATGATGCAGGAAAATCATGATAAGAGAGTCAACAACCTGACTGAAAAAAAATGACACCTTAAAAAATAGATTAACTCAAATGGCAAAAGAGGCCCGAAAAGCCAATGAGAAGAATGCCTTAAAAAGTTGAATTTGCCAGATGGAAAAAGAATCTGAAAAATTCACTGAAGAGAATAATTCTTTCAGAATTAGAGTGGAGCAAATGGAAGCAAATGATTTTATGAGAAATCAAGATACTATTAAACAGATCCAAACAAATGAAAAAATAGAAGGCAATGTGAAATATCTCCTTGAAAAAAACACTGACCGGAAAATAGGTCCAGGAGAGATGATTTTAAAATTATTGGACTGCCTGAAAGCCATGATCAAAAAAAATAACCTAGAAATCATCCTTCAGGAAATTCTCAAGGAAAATTGCCCTGATATTCTAGAACCAGAGGGCAAAATAGAAATTGAAAGAATTCACCAATTGCCTTTTGGAAAAGATCCCCAAAAGAAAACTCCTAGGAACATTATAGCCAGATTCCAGAGTTCCCTAAAAAAGAGAAAATACTGCAAGCACTCAGGAAGAAACAATTTGAGTATTATGGAAACACAATCAGAATAACACAAGACCTAGCAGCTTCTACATTAAGGGATCACAGGACTTGGAATGTGATATCCTGGAGGTCAAGGGAGCTAGGATTAAAACCATGAATCACCTACCCAGCAAAATGGAGTATAATGTTTCAGAGGAAAATATGGCCATTCAATGAAATAGAGGACTTTCAGGTATTCTTGATGAAAAAATCAGAGTTGAATAGAAAATCTGACATTCAAATACAAGAAGCAAGGTAAACAGGAAAAAGAATCCTAAGGAACTTATCAAAGTTGAACTATTTACATTCCTACATGGAAAAATAATAATTGTAACTTATGAAACTTTTCTGAGTATGAGGATAGTTGAATGGAATATAAATGTGTGTGTGTCTATATGTGCGTGTATGTATGTATGCATACACATATGTCTAGAAAGGAGGGTATATGTGCATATGAATACATATGTGACTGTGTGTATATATGCATACAGGTATACATAGAGGGCACAGGATCAATAATTGAATAGGAAGGGATGATATTTTAAAAATAAAATTAAGAGGTGACAGAGGAATATAATGAGAAAAGACAGGGAGAGACAGACTAGGGTAAATTATCTCGTATAGAAGAGGCAAGGGATAGCCGTTATAATGTAGGGGTAGAACAGGAAAGCAAAAGGGAATGGGTCAACCTTGCTCTCCTTGAATTTGGCTTAGGGAGGGAATGACATACACACTAAATGGGTATCTTGTCGTACAGGAGAGTAGAGGGGAAAAGGATAAGAGGGGGTGATGATGGAGGGGAAGGCAGGTAAGGAGGAGGGTTGTTAGAAGCACACACTTTTGTAAAGGGACAGGGACAAAGTAGAGAATAGAACAAGTTTGGGGTGGGATAGGATAGAGATAATGTAGTCAGTCTTTCATAATATATCTACTATGGAAATGTTTTTGTGTAACTACATGTGCACGACCTGTATTAAATTGTTTATCTTTCCAGTAAAAGTGGGTGATAAGGGAGGAAGGGAAAGAATCTGGAATTCAAAGCTGTAAAATAAAATGTTAAAAAAATATTATTATTATTATTTACATGCAACTTGGAAATAAGATATACAGGCAGTGGGATATGGAGGCCTATCTTGCCCTAATGAAAAGTTGGTTGGGGGGGGATGGGGTAGGATATAGGAGAGAGCATATTGAAGGAGGGGGTATACAGTGGGATCGCTGTTTTGGGGTGGTGGGTAGGGAAAAGACGGAGAGAAAATTTGTAACTCAAAATCTGAAAATGAATGATATAAACTAAAAATAAACATAAAAATTATTTAAAAAATAATTATGGAAGAACACCACAGGAATTGAAGGCATGATTGTGGATGGAAGAAAGAGAGGCTACCTATGGGTCCCCACAAATCTCTGCCACATCCTCTCCTCTCCACATTCAACAGCTTCTTAATGTGGCACGATAGTAGGATAAAGAATGAGGGGGAGAGAAAGTAGCAACACAGCAATAATGGGCACCACAGCTGAGTGTTTCAGGACCACCTGCAGTCCATGGAGAATATTGATAACTGTTCTAGTTTGTCGAAAGCCCCAGTGATGAAACTTTTACCATTCTAATTCTTATTTGGCTCTCACACAGACCCACTCTATCTCATTCTGCATTTCTCTTAGGTCTGCTCACTTTCTACAGTTTATTGCTACACGTTCTCAAAAGAAACTGATTTATCTAGTCATTATGTTCGTATGAATCCTTAGGGATAAAATAAAAGTAGCTAAGTCTGATGCAATGGTCAGTTATAAAAACATAGATAGAAGGAAATTCTCATGCTAAATTGTTGGGGTACCAGCTGGAGACTTGACTGAATCAAAGGGATTTTATTGAAAGTGTATTATTAAATTCCCCCAAAGCAGAGATCAAATGAATCCTGTTCATTCATGGATTCCCCTGAGCTCAATTGAGTTAAACAATGGTGTTAGGGGAAAGGACTATTGGTGAGTGAAGAGCAGGACTCATTTCCTTCAGAGGCATCACTCTGGGCACCTCAGAATCCCCTTTGTTCACTGAGTGCAGGTGTAAAGAAGTCCCTTCCCTCAGGAGAGAACTGAGTGAGTTGACTATAGAGAGAAAGTCACACTTGAAGAAGAAGTAGGAAACAGAATGACATTGCCCAGTCTGAGAGTAAGAAGATGGTTTTTCTGTTAAGACAAAATTCCAAGTAACTGCTTTAGCAGCATTGATACCAAAATTGATAAGAAAAAAGGCATCAAACCTCCCAAATCCCAAAAGCTGGAAGCAAAGCATGTGTCTCCCAAATGAAGGAAATCCTGTACAAATTGTGAAATATAAATATAATGGATTAAAATTGCCATGTAGAGAATGACAGATATGAAATATTGAGAGAAACATGGAAAGATGAATGAAACCAGGAAAAGTGAAGGGGGCAGAAATAAAGTAACAGTATATAAACTGACTGTAACAATGAAAATAAAGACAACAAAATTTAGGTCAATTGAGTCAATGAAGGAGTCCATTTCTGAAGATCCCATTGTGCTAAGCATTGGTTTTAACAAAGGAAAAAATAAGTCTTTGCTGTCAAAAAGTTTACATTGTAACAGGAGATACAACATGTATATGTAGGGTTATATGTGTTGCTCATGTAGTTTATATGTGTTCCCATAAATTTGCCCAAATAGGGCTCACAGAGAGGTGCGAAAAATTTTCTCTAGGGTATCCAGTGCCCACTCTTGTCCCTTGCCAGACAAGGAGCAGGAGACTGGAGACACAAGGTTACTGCGCTCATCTATGAAGGGAGGAACTGCTTATTCTGCTTTGGAGTAAGTTTTGTAAAATATATTTATAATAATTTGTGGCTTTTCAGTAAGAAATTACATATAACATATTAAGTTGATCGTCATCATTTCATATTTCCCTGAGGACGAATGAAAAAGATTGTGCATAGTTCTCCATAACATTGTTCTTCAGTGACAGGTTGTTAGTTTGTCAGTGATACTTCCTATGAGGCATTAAAGTGTATTAATGACTTATTGAGTAAATAAAATCAGAAAGTAGTAGAACTGATATAAATAGATATAGTATCCTTTTGCAATAAAGCTGGTCATTATTTCAAGCAAGTGTTTAGCAACTGGAGCTGTTTCTCCATGACAGAATATGGTTTTTTCAGAGGGTGATGAGATGTAAGTCTTAAACATAGAATAACTTATAGTTTCCTAAAAATGTAAACTTAGAAGCTGTAAAATACTTTATACGCAATTAAAATGCCCATTTTATATATGGTAGTGTCAATATTTGAAATTAAGTATCTTACATTAAAATAATTAGATTATATTACATAAAATTACATTACATTACATAAAATAATTATATTAAAATAGCACCATCAACAGTTCTGGGCCCATACAAAATTAAAGCACACATCCTTCCTTTCTGTTAACAATTGGCTGTGATCGTTGTTAGCTAGGTGGTGCAGGGTAAGGATGGGGGTGGGGAGGAATAAGAACACCAGACCTGCTGTCAGAGAGACCTGAGTTAAACCCAGCCTCACACACTTACTAGTTTTGTGATGTTGGATAAATCACTTCACCCTGTTTGCCTCAGTTTTCTCATCTGTAAAATGAACTGGAGAAGGAAATGGCAGACCACTCCAGTATCTTTGCCAAGAAAACCCCCAGTAGTGTTAAGAAGAGTTGGAAATGACTACACAACAGTAACAACCAAAGTAAAGTACATAACCTTCTTTCTGTTAACAGTTAATTACAAACTTGCAAAGTAAAAAATTGCAAAGTGACTTGTACTATCAGTCCCACTGTGAGATGTTTTTGCTTAACCATGTAGGGGGGTGAAGAACCTGCTTTGTAGGAGATGTTAGCTTGGTTGTCTGTTTGGAAGTATCTATTATATCTTAACAAAATAGACAAATAAAATTATTGTTTTTTGCTTTTTAAAGAATGCATCTTTGAATTGAACCCTTAGTGCTAGAAGGAAACCTGGAGATTGTTTTGTCCATGTCCATAATTGTGGAGATGAGAAAATTGAGTCCAGAGGCTTTGTACATCTTGATTAAGATGACAAGGCAAATTAATAGCAAAGTAGAGACTAGAATCCAGATTCTTTTTTTATCTTCTGGTACTCTTTCCAATTGTGGTAGCAACAATATTCTAATCCCTGCCCTCATACAACTTTGACTAGTTTTTCCTTGGAGCTGTATTTGATACCTGATTGGCTCAGGGGAGTAAAAGCTTGGGATGTTGACCACACTTTCCAGTCACTTTAGTGTAAAACTGAGACTCCCTCTGATGCTTGACTAGTGGACCACAATGGGCAATTCAGAGGTAGCGGAAATTTGCTCAGCTGAATCATCTCAGGGTATACTTAGTACATATCCTTGTTGAATATCCTTCTGTTATTGCTAAATAATTTTTTAAAAACTATCAAATGAGCTATGAGTATTTTATTCCATTCCAATATTGAGCATAAACTACCAAGGACCTGACCCAGTCCAGAATGCCAATATATTAAGCTAGTTAGTATTAATTTTTGTTTAGTGCAATTATTTCTATAATCAATATCTGGGGTTTGTTTTCTTTTCTGTTCTCCAAGATCTTGTGCTTTCAGATTGTAGTTAGCCTAAGAAAGGGAGTCAGAAGTATTACAGGTTTCAGCCAGAACCACCATTGGATATCAAAAGTCATTCATTCTTTCCTTATTGTTCTGCCATTTTCTTGTTGAAGAATTCTTGGCTTTGTTCTGGCACTGGATGGTGCTGATAACAAGAATCAGTGACATCTTGTGCCCACTGGGTAAATGAAAGTTGTGCTAATAATTGTGTCTTGCCCTAATTACTGCTCCTCCCTCTTCAGTAACTTTTTGTTTGTCCTCACGGGGAAAAAAAGTCTCTTCTCTGCATTAATTTAAGAAACAATGGATAATATCTGGAAATAATGGAAATAGTCCTGGCAAGTTTGACACAGACCAATCCCCCTCATGCCACCAGCTTTGAGGAAGCATGTAAATGATAGAGACAATGTAGCCTAGAAAGACCTTTTACAAACGAAAGAACTCTTGTCTTTAGGTAGGAAACAGAGGGTTGGAAGTCCTACCTCTTATTAGGTTCGAAACAAAAGGATAGTACTGTGTAGATTAAGGCAGAAAGGATAAAATCCAACTGAAACTTGAAATAATTTCTACTTGGAGCCACAGCCAAAGCTGGGGTGACCTTGACTTTTAAATGAATGGGGCACATTTACTTGTAGAATACTACCAATCTCCTTCCCGTTCCTGAAGAATAATTTATCTAGGACTAAAATCCAATACTTGCAAAAATAAGCCCAAAGCTGATTAACTATGCTTGATATGTTTGTGTTTTTTATTGCAAAAGGACTGTTTGTTGGTTCAAAGTAAAAGGTAGGCTGAGTATTGTAGATGATGATTATTCCTGAAATTCTCAAACCAATGAGGCAGAAAAATCCTGTAGGCTAGTTTCAAATCAGCATGAACACTGTGTAATCTAACCAACAGGATTGATCCAGGTCAGGTATTAAAGGCTAAAATGGATTAAACAAAAGACATTCCCCTTGTAACAAGAAGGAAAAACTTCAAAGGTGGGATTTGTTCTTGTTATGACAAAGGAAGTGGATTTACCAACAGCCTTGAGGCACACCCCTCTGTGACTTTCAATTTGATGGCCTCAATAAAGAGACAGGACAAGTTTCCCCCTCCTCCTCCGCATACTCTACCCCAGGGTAAAAACTTTAAGTTAAAAAGATCCTAATGGGAATGGTTTTCTTTTTTTGTTTGTTTGTTTTTTTAAAGAAGATGCACAGGCTTCTCCCAGATCAGAAGACCGGCAGGTCTCAGCACCTCCCTGTCTTTCATCACTCACCTGCCTACTAGTGGCCACAAAGCAGGGAAATCAGCAAAGTGTTTAGAGTTAATCAGGTCAAGGCATCTGGATTTGACTTTTTGATTCGTGAGATATTTGGAATAAAAATTCCCAAGGTAGGAATGCAATTGACACAGCACTGCTTGAATTAGGACGGGTTCTGGGTTTTAAGTTTGCTAGGATAATAGACCTATCAAAATCTAATGGCACTGTAATGATAAACACTTTTGTTTATTATTAAACAAAGTCTGTTTGGCATTTAGAGCCCTTATGATCTGCTCTAAATTACAATTCCGGATTCATTTTATGTTACTTATCTTCTGAACTCTGTGGTCCAGAAAAACTGACTTACTTGCTATGGCTCATGTATAACTGTTGAGGTTTAGAGGTTTTTAGGGGTGCTTGAGACCCCAAAATGCCAACATGCCGGGTTCTGCCAAACGAATTCCACTTAAGCTCTCTCTCAGCCAAAGTAAAACAAAGTTTATTACAGATTCGTCATAAAGTGTAGACTCTTCAGGAGCCTTAGTATTTGTGATGCTTGTATTGGACAAGCTGGCCAGAATAACCTGACACAGACTGAGTCTGTGCTAGATTAATTTCAGCTCCTCCATGGGGTCAAGATGGATCTTATATACATAAAGACTGGGGGAGGGAACTAGGGGTGGTCTAAGAGGAAGAGTTTGAGGAGGGTCTTGAGGAGGAGTCTAAGGGCAATCTTTGAAGGAACTGCAGTCGGACTCCAGGAATGGAATTAAGGGTAGGAAACAGATGAAGGCCACCTGGAGGTAGACAGACGGTGGAGGACTAGGCTAAGTTAAGAATAACAGATTTGGGCCTAGTCACAATGAAAGGCTTATGGCCTCAGGCAAATGCCTCAAGTGGGAAGATTCAATCAGAGTTCAAGGGGTTTCCCAGAGCCTGTACCCCATCATAACATTCCATTTTCTGTCTCCCAAGCCTTTGCATAGGCTGGGCCCTATACCTGGAATATACTTCATCATTGCCTACATTTCTTTAGGATCCCTAGCTTCTTTGGCTGGTTAACCATGTAGTGAAGAGAAAACTCTTTGATCGGCTTTAGAAGCATTCCGAAAGCTCTGTTAGCACCAGTTGCCTCCTCTTTGCCTCATTCCCTTGTTTGGCTTCATTCAAATACACCATCACCGGTAGCATGTAGTAAAAGACCTTTCTGTCAAGAGGGAAATCTTAGGGCCTCTGAGGCCATCAGTCTCAAGGAATAGGCCTCACTACTTGCTATCTGTTTGTTTCTTTGTCTGTTGTATGGGAAGGGAGCAAAGTCTCAGACTTTGGTAGTTTCAGTGGTTAGGAGAGGGAGCCATGGAATTCTGGGAATTGAAATGCAAGCCAGGTTTTGCAGTAAGTGTAGCACTGATAATTTTAGGAGAAAAGCACACTCTTTGGGAGTAATTTTGGGACCCCAGCCCAGCAGTGGCTGAGACGGATTCATCCAAGCAGCCTTTGGACATGAATTTAGTGAAATTAATGTCATGTTGGAATGCAGTTAAATTTTGAACCTCCTCCCTGAGAGACAGAGAAGATGGGAGGAGGGATAGAAAATGCCCCCTAGAGTCATTTGGAAGAAAAT
>JAQQSW010014128.1:0-12172 GCA_028646575.1 Pseudocheirus occidentalis | reverse complement strand
GGGGGTAGGGGCAAAAAGGGGAGAAAATTTGTAACTCAAAACCTTGTGGAAATGAATGATGTAACCAAGAAAATAAATTAAAATTTAAAAAATAAATAAATAAATAAATAAATAAAACTGCATACTTTATGACCCAGCAACACCACTTCTAGGTTTGTATCCCAAAGAGATTTTTTTTAAAAAGGGGAAAATCTATATGTACGTTTGTGTGTGTGTGTGTGTGTGTGTATCAATTGAGGAATGGATTAACAAGCTGTGGTATATAATTGTGATGGAATACTATTGTGCTATAAGAAATGATGAACTGGATGCTCTCAGAAAAATCTGGAAATGCATGAATTGATGCAGAGTAAAGTGAGCAGAAGCAGGAAAACATTGTACATAGTAACAGCAATAATGTATGATGAATGTCTGTGAATGTGTTAGCTGTACTCAGTAATACAAAGATCCAAGGCAATTCCAAAGGATTTACAATGAAAAATGCAATCTACCTCCAGGGAAAGAAGTGCTGGATTCTGAATGCAGATCAAAGCACACTATTTTTTACTTTAGTTTTTTGGGGGAGGGGTTGTCTTATTTCATAACATAATAAATATGGCAATATGTTTTGCATGACTGCCCATATATAACCTGTATCAAATTGCTTGCCTTCTTAGCAAAGGGGGAGTATTGGCAGGGAGGAAGAGAAATTGGAACTTAGAATAAAGAAAAAAAAAGAATGTCAAGAAGTATTATTATGTGTAATTGGAAAAAATATTAAAAGAATATTTTAGAAGACAGGCAATTCTTCTTGAAATTGAAAAATACTACAATTTCTGGAATGGACAGCACAAGTGGCCATAATCTACAAAATTCCATTTCAGAACTCAATTAAATATGGCTTTATAATTTCTAATATTTAAAATCAATTTTACTTAAGCTACTTAAAAGTAAGGATTAAGTTTCACTCATGCTCATGTCTCTCCTTGATTTAAACAAACTTCTCTTTCCATGGTTAAGAAAATTCAAATTGTAAACTGTCTTTAAAAGCTTACTGAAGGTGACTTTTAAAACTAGAGTAAAAAAAATACCCTCCATAAAACAATAAAATCAATCTGTATATAGTCTTTTCATCTCCCAAAACAGTCGACAGTTTTGAGGTATCACAAAGACACAAAATCTATAAACAAAATCAATTTATAATTTGGACAAGCAGATATACACTTTATCAAGATACTATTAGGAGAAACTGTTTTCCAGAGCTAAGGTCCACCATGCAGGCTGTGCTGCGAGTTTGGCATAATAACAATCCTTTGTGCTCACCCTCTGGGTGATCTCAGTCTCAGTCACAGTCAAAGCAAAATTACAGAATGATTGCCCAGTCATAAAGCCATGCTATGATTCAACTTTGTCTCATTGTTGCTGTTACCCCTCATTGTCAGAGCTACAGCTTACTGTGCATCCATTTGTATAAGTATTGAAGTCTCCCCAACACTGCCCAAGGTACTGCCCCACTGGGATGGGGTACCCAGCACATGTGTCTAATCTGCCTCATGGCTTGCAAACTGTTTTTCTCACTTTGAAATTAAACTTGTTTGATTTTTGACTCCCATCTCTAGCCTATCTCTAAGCTGCTCTGTTTGGCTGTCTGATGAAGCTTTACAAATAGCTGAGGAAATAAGGAAAAGAAAGGGGAAAAGGGAAAGGGAAAGATATGCCTCAGTGAATGCAGAATTCCGAAGAGTAACAAAGAGAAATAAATTTTCTTAAATGAGCAATGCAAAGAAACAAAAGATAACAATGGAATAGGAAGGATTTTTCTTCAGGAAAAATAGATATATCGAGGGAATGTTTCATGCAAAAATGAGCATGAGAAAAGACAAAAGTGATAGGGATTTAACAGAAGCAGAAGAGAATAAGAAGAGGTGGTAAGAATAAACAGAAATATCTCAGCATCACAGATAACCAAGATGGTGTGGTTATTGATCTAGAGACACACATCCTGGATAATGAAGTAAAATGGGCCTTGCCAAGGCGAGTGCAGGTGACAGAATTCCAGCTGAGCTATTTTTAAATCCTAAAAGACGATGCTTTTAAGCGCTGAACTCAATATACCATCAAAACTGGAAAACTTAATAGTGGCCCCTGAATTGGATAAGATCAGTTTATGTTTTAGTTCTAAAGAGGGCTGTACCAAAGAATGTTCAATTTACTGAACAAATGCACTCATTTCACACTTCTACAAGGTTATGCTCAAGATTCTGTAAACTAGGCTTCAGTAAAAAGAGCAGGTTGGCTTTCAAAAAGACAGAGAAACTAGAGACCAAATTGCCAACATTCACTGAATTGTGGAAAAAGCAAGAGAGTTCCAGAAAAAAAAAGGAAAAAAATTCTACTTCTGCTTCACTGACCTCACTAAAAAGCCTTTGATTGTGTGGATCACAGGAAAATGTGGCAGTTCCCCCAGAAAACCTTACTTATCTCCTGAAGAACCTATACACAGGTCAAGAAGCAAGAGTTAGAATTGAACATGGAGCGATTGATACTGGAAAAGGAGTACAACAAGGCTGTATGCTCTCACTGCATTTATTTCATTTATGTGAAAAGTGCCTCATGTGAAATATCAGGCTGGATAAATCAAAAGCCAGAATTAAGGTGACAGGAGGCCACCCTCTTAAGTATAAAATAAGTCTATCTTAAGAACACGAAAAAATAGATTCAGTTCTTTGAATGATTTAAATGAGAACAAATACAAGGTATATAGAAATGTGAATACCACCAAGAATCTTAGAAAATAATTGATTATTGATAAAAATAGGCTTTGAAGTGGTAGTATCCAAATGTGCTGTATAAATTAAAATTTTGAATTATATCATTTGTGATTGTAAAATCAGAGGTGATTATACTTGGCTAAGGTTTATCATAAAACTAACTTAAGGTGAGATATGTTCCCCTAATAGGGTAATTGTTGTAGATCAGAACTTAATACAAAATCTAATTACTAGCTGGCATCAAGAAATGTAAATGTAAGCATAATTCTTCCGTTTATCTCAATTTATTTACCTGTAAAATAGATAAGAGTACCACCTACCAGCTCGGAGTTATTAGGAGGACCAAATAATATGATTACAAAGTGCATAACATAGTACCTAACTTAAATTTGGCAAACCATTGTGCTAGAAATATTGGCATGGGCAAAGGAAGGATCCCTGTGAATCAGTTTCCCTATCATGCTGTTTCTTTTCTAAAAAGGAAATTTTCCCACTTAGCTAATTCTGGGCCTGGTTATATAATTCTTTGCAAATATAGGTGAAACTTTGCTACATAATTGACTGTTAAATATGATTCATGCCTAGGAATCAAACAGAGCTAATGGAATTTTTCCCTATTAATGCTTATATCAAATCAGTCTGTGCCACCAAGGGGACAATCTTAAGATTACCATAATTATGTCCCTTCTTTTTCCTTTCATAGCAAATTTCTACACTGAAAGCAGGTGACCCATAGCATCCATTTGTACCAGTGCCATATCTATTTATATAATGATTAAAATGGAAACATCTGAATATCGTAAGCAGGATTTTCTGCTTACCATCCACTTACTAGGGTCACTGTTGACCCTCTTCCAGAAAAGCACTCTTTTCTCCTCATGCTGAAATCTCTTGATTTTACCAAAATTGCATGCTTCCCCAATGACTTTTTGTCCCTAGAGATTCCTGATAACCCTTTTATCCTGTCTACAATGCCTCTGGGGTCTTGGGAACTCCTAAAGGTAGCCCACTCTTCCCCAGGGTTTCTATAACCAGGTAACATATATTAGGCATTTAACTAACATGTCTTTTAAACTCTTGCCTTTGATGGTTGCTCTTTAGCTTATATTGTATTAAACTGGCACTAATATATCTCCACTGTTTTTCATAATATAGGGATAATTTCCTCCTAAGGGGGGAATTAAGACTCATTGTCCTTAAAAGTTGTTGGCCAGTTTGGGACTTTTATTGTTAAGTATTAAACACTAAGACATCTGAGTTACTGCAGGGTCATATCAAAAAAACTAAGATACCAATTGTTGCTTCTTTGTTCCGTCATTTCTGACTCTCCACGATCCCATTTGGGGTTTTATTGGCAAAGATACTAGAGTGGTTTGCCATTTCCTTCTCCAGTTAATTTTATAGATGAAGAACTAAGGTAAACAGGGTTAAGTAACTTGTTCAGGGTCACACAACTAGTAAGTGTCTGAGGCCAGATTTGAACTCAAAAAAATGAGCCTTTCTGACTTCAAGCCCAGCACTCTATTTGCACCAAGATGCCAACAGGTAATATCAAATCCATGTCCTAAATAACTAAGTAAAAGGGTTTTTTGAACTTGCCACCACCTTAAAAGTTGTATGTTCAGGAATGAGAATAGGCTTTTAAAATATCTCATTCTTTCAAGCTGATATAATGATAATCCTCTTAAGGTGGAGCTAGATGTAGGTAAAGATTTAATGTAAAGATTTTCAAAACCAAATGAAATGGAAGATTTATTGTTAAAGCTTAATTCAAAAGTTTTAGACTCCTACCTTCTTTGATATTTTAAAATGTTTAGTTTTTTTTTTGTCTGAATACCATAACAATTTGCTAATTCATATCACAAGGCAGTTATAAGTAATAAACTGAAGGTTTTCTTTTTATGCACCTTAGCTTATGTATCTACTTAGGTAAATATTAATCTTTACCCAGAATGGTTCATCATGCAAGTCAGGCCCTCATGGATTTCTTTTTGAGATTCTTCTTTTAACCTGTTGATAGAAGTGTCCCTATCAGGTAAAAGTTTAGGTAACAGCAAGTGAGGTGTAAAAACTTAAATTTTGGGGGCGGCTAGGTGGTGCAGTGAGTAGAGCACCGGCCCTGGAGGCAGGAGGACCTGAGTTCAAATCCGACCTCAGACACTTGACATACTTGCTAGCCGTGTGACCTTGGGCAAGTAGTCACTTAACCCCAATTGCCCTCCAAAAAAGCCAAAAAAAAACCCCAAAACCTTAAATTCTTTGAAGTTTTGAATTAATTATGGGTTCCTGATGCTTGAGCTAGTTATTAGAATACCAAATTTAGGAGGATGTACTAAATGGTATTGAGGTCTGTTTTCTAAAAGTTTATAACAGATACTGCAAGTAATCTGAACTGAAGAATTAGATGTAGGAGAAACCCCTCCCTTTAGAGTTGTTCCAAGGACAGCTCTACTTCAGAAACCAGATGCCTGCTTGAGACATCTGAGCCCAAAGACATGATATGCTAATGAAATGTACATTGGGAATGAGTTACTAGAAAAAGACTTAATGTTCACCCTTTCCTTTCCTTCATCATGTAACTGTTATCTCTGTAAGACCTGCTTACTGAAGGCAGCTGCCCTCAATGGAATTTGTCAATGTGTCGGTCCAAAGGAGTGAATTGTTATAAGACTGAGCCTGATAGTTTTGGGACCATCCTCTCTCAAATTAGTTCCGTTAAAGTAGAATATCTGGGATAAAATAGTCCCTATTCTACTTTATATTGAAGTTACAGCATTAGAACAAGCAAAAATAGGAGCCCAAACTATATGTGAGGCCATCAAGGGGCCTGTGCCAAGCCATAGGGCTCTCCCAGCCATAGGCCTCATAGTTGCCTTTTGACTTTGATGAACGGATTCCTAAGAAACTCATGATGGTTCACAGTGATTCAAATTCCTTATTCCCAGCATTTTTGTTTCTGTAATCATTACTTCAGCTTTACTAAAATTACAGACTGATAGACATATATTATTTTTCTTATACTTGGATTTGTAATTTTAATCGGCTTAAGTGATTCAAGGGGAGGCATAGTCTCCTCAAAATCAAAAGGGCAAATTGTGAAACTGAAAACTGACTTTAAATTATATTTTGTTAAGACTTAATCAAGCTAAGTTTAATATTCCCCTTGGGTATAAGCTTTACTTAGTAACCTTGATGAGGTGTAGGCCTGTCCCTCAGATTCAAGGAGAGTTCAAGGCCGGGTCCCAGTGCCTACACCTCTTCAACCTCAGGTCACTTTTCTCACAATTATCTTGTAACAACAGCAAATTCACTTTTGTGTGGAAACTTTTATCTTCACCTTTGTAACCTAATCCACCATCCATATTCCAGAAAAGTTTGCTAAAGGTCAGAGCTCTCAATCTAAACCGTTGCAGCAACTCCCATGCCCTGCAGACTATTCCCACATCTGAGAACAATTCCCTTTACCTGAGAACTGATCTCATCTCCCAGTGATGGGGAAGAGCTGAGATGACACATCCCACTTCCTCATTGGGATTGTCTTACCCTTGTGACCCAAATCACATTTTATTTGTGGGTGAGATTCTGGAGAGGTTGTTGTTCAGTGGTGTCCAATTTTTTGTGACTCCATTTAGGGTTTTCCTGACAGAGATACTGGAGTGGTTTTTCCACTGCCTTCTCCAACTCATTTTATAGACGAGGAAACTGAGGCAAACAGGGCTAAGTAGGTCACACAGGCCCAGCCTGACACAGCAAGTAAGCATCTGAGGCCAGATTTGAACTTGGGAAGATGAGTCTTCCTAACAGTCTATTCACTGTGCCACCTAGCTTAGCCAAAATATCACCCTCCATTTTTTTAAGAACTCTCAGATTTCCTTCCACCCCCATACTATTTTTTTGTAATGTTTGACCCTAAAATACTTCAACTTACTCTGAGTATTTACAATAGCAATTGAATGAGAGTTGAGGTTTAGATTTGACTCAAACCTTCTTTCAGCCAAAGTAAAACAAAGGTTATGAAAAATTTGCCATATTGGATAGACTATTAAGGAGCCTGAGCATTTTGTGAAACTCGTATTGATGAGTTAGATTGAATCTGAGCAACTACATGGAGGCAAGATGGATCTTATATACAGAAAGGCTGTGGGAGGGATCTAGGGTTGGTCTAGTAGTCTGGTGTGATGCGAGGAGGGGTTCAGGTTATGGGGTACAGGCTCTGGGAAACCCCTTGAATTCTGATTGAATTTTCCCACTTGATGAGGCATTTGCCTGAGGCCATAAGCCTTTCATTATAGCCAGGCCCAAATCTTTGTTACTCTTAACCAAGCCTAGCCCTCCATTATTCAGTTACTTCCCACCCTTGATCCTATCAAAATATCTATACCTAAATCTGTTACCTTGAAACTAATCTAGCCCTCCAACTCCTGGTAGCCTTCAACTATTTCCCACCCTTAATCTCATTACTGGACTCTGACCTCAGTCCCATCCTTAGACTCCTCCTCCTCAAGGCTCTCCCCAAACTCCTCCTCTAGACCAACCCTAAATCCTTCCAATCTTTCTGTATGTAAGATCCAACCTGCCTCCATGATGGGGTCAGGAACTCAATCTAGCACAGACTCATTCTGTGTCAGATTATTCTGGCCTGCTTGTCAATATAAACTTTACATATACTTAGGCTACCCGTTATGGCAAATCTTCAATAAACTTTGCTTTACTTTGGCTGAGAGAAGCCTTGAGTCTAATTCATTCAGCAGGACCCGGCGTGTTGATATTTTGGGGTCTCAAGCACCCCTAAACCTCGACACAGGGAGGATCCTGATGAGACTGAGGTGAATTGAGGTCAGATTCTTGGAATCAAGAGAATGAGATTTTTATGGGATCCAGAGTGGGAAGCAGCCAGAGGCAATCTGGAGGTAATAGACAATGGAGGGCTTGCATAAATTGAGACTGACAGATCTGGGCAGGAAAAAGTCCGATTTAGTGGGAAAATTCAGGGGAGTTCAAGGCGGAGGTTTCTCAGGGCCTATAGATAAATGGAACTCAGATTCTATTGGAGTAAAGGGAAAAGGTCTCAGTTTGGGCCCTTAGCCCATCAGTAGTAATCCATCTGCTGCTTGGAAGAGGGGTTAGTGTGCTCCACTTGGTTAGTGTGTCTGTAGGAAGGCAAAGATATAAGTGTATGTGCTGACAGCTCTCTTACTCTGAAGCAGGAGAATGTGTGAATGAAGTGGGTATGATATGTGTGCATTGGGCGAATCTCAGAGGCTAGGCTCCTTGACCACCTAGGCTCTCTTCAGGTATTGGCCAGACACAAGACATGGATAGAAACTACATAGCAACATGTGTCTAGAAGAATTTGTTGGGGAAGTTCATAAAGGTTAGAAATTAAGGGTGGGAAGCTGTGGTCTTCTAGCCTTGAAGCCACAGGTTCCTCACCCAGGGTTAGATGGCTTCTAAAAGGCCATATAGTAAATGAATGGAGGAGAATGGGGGATTTTAATCCAATTCTTTAATTTAATTTAATCCAGTTCTTCCTCACTCAAAGTACAACATTCTACCCATATTAGTCTGGGTCTTATGTCGTATAAATTCTAGAAGGGAACTAAGCAGTAGGAACTAATTTTCAGTTAGGTTCACTCTTGTCAAGGAAAGATCTCATCGTCATAGCATTTTCATAATATACCCTTCTCTCCTGACATTGCCACCAGTCTAGTGCAGGCTCTTCTCACCTCACTATTGCAATAACTTGTGTGTGGGTCTGCCTGCTTCAAGTGTCTCCCCACTCCAACCCATTTTCCATTCAGTCATTAAAGTGATTTTCCTAAAGTTCCTAAATTTCAGGTCCCACCATGACATATTATTACTCAATAATCTCCAATGCCTCCCTATTGCCTCCATAATCATATATTAAATGCACTGGTTGGCATTCAAAACCTTTCATAAACTAGCATGTTACCCACCTGCCTCCTCCTTTTTGGTCTTCTATTACATACTCTGATCCAGCATCACTGACTTCCTGGATGTTCCTGGAAAAGACAATGTGCCCCTCAGCTCTTCTCCAGAAGTTCTTCATACCTGTAATGCTTATCTTCTTCATCTCAGTTTACTGACTTCCCTAGGTTCCTTTAAGTTCAAAATAAGTCCATCTTCTATATCTGTAGGAAGACTTTCCCAACCCTTCTACTTCTAGTGCCTTCCCAGTTAATTATGGGGCAGTGGATGGAGCCCTGGGCTGGAAATCAGAAAGAACCCCAATGGGATCACTTAAGAGAGAAAGGAACAAAACCAGCTTATCCTGTATACTGCTTGCTTTGTATATACTTGTTTGCATTTTATCTCCCTCTAAAGATTGCAACTTCTTTGAAATCTGGGACTGTCTTTTGCTTCTTTCTGTATCCCCAGGGCTTAGCACAGTGCCTGGAACATTTGTGGCTGTAGTGGTAGTTATTGCTCTATAAATGAGTTTTGGGTTTGGTTTGTTTTTTTTTTTTTTGGTAATTGATTAATGTCTTGATAAAGCTGAACTATTAATTTAAAGAATGTCTTTGTTCATGTTGTTTAGGCTACTGAAGGTGTAGATCTATTTGTATCTTTCTTTGCTGTGGCCTTCTGATTCCCAGAGCCTCCTTAGAGAAAATGAGTTCCATATCAGTTAGGTGACTTCCTGAAATCACACAATTTAGGAGCAACCTAATTGAGATGCACAGCCAGGTCTTCTGAGAGCTGCTAGGTGGCGCAGTGACCTGTGTTCAAATACGGCCTCAGACACTTGACAACTTACTAGCTGTGTGACCTTGGGCAAGTCACTTAGCCCTGATTGCCTTGCCTTCCCCCTCAGAAAAAAATCTAGGTCTTCTGACAACAAATTATGTGTTCTTTCCTTTCCACCTTGCTATATTTAATTTTATAATTAATACTTATCACATTCTATATATTAATGTATAACTACAAAGACAGATATGAGCATAGTGCTAAATGTTTTCATTCTTTTATCCTGTTTTCAGCTCTCCAAGACATGAAATTAATATTAGAATATGCTTACAGAAATTTTCCTCCCCTATTCCTGGTTCAATCATATTCATGTCTGAGGATTTGCTTTTTAGGTCATAAAGTCACAGGTTTGACTCTGTGACCTGTTAATTAAAATTTACTTATTCATTAGTCATTCATTAACTCATTGCTCATTTGTTTTCACACTTGCAATTTAAAAACTCATTTGAACTATATGAGTAATACAGACAAATGACTTCAGTAACACAATCCATTTGGTTCAACACTTAAATGACTCATTTTCCATAGGAAAAAAAAAAATCTCAGGAGAATATAATTAGAGGGTTGAAATCACAATTGACCTCGCATTACATTAGGGCACATAGGGAGAGTGATAACTCTTCAATGTGACTTGAACCCCAAACACCTGGGATTATTATCAGTCCCTTATACTGTTCACTGAAGCAAACAATGTAGCCTTGACAAAGCTTTTAGAAAGCATTAACCCTTAATCTAAGTATAAGGTTCCCAGTTAACTGATCATTTTTCTTGATATTACAAAGTTTTCTTCTGATTAATAGTTTTATGAAGGTCTATGCTATAAAGTCCGTTTTAAACATAACCATCATATTCTCTACTTTATAAAACGAATTATAGCAAGACTTGATCCATATTTTGTAAATATCCAATTTCAAGATTTCCCATAAACTACTTTCCAAGTTTGTGGGTTATATGATATGAAATTTACCGATACTATATAATGACAAGCCCCCCCCCCCCCTTTTAACAGTAGTAGGAAAAAAATAGTTTCTTTTTCTATTTAAAACTTCTGTATATTACATATACTGCTGATCACTCCTCCCTCTTTTCATGCTATCTGAAATGAATCATAGAATTAGGAATGGGAGCGACCTTAGAAGTTGTCTAATAGTCTCTCATTTTTACTGATGAGGAAACTGAGGTCTAGAAAAGTCAGTAACTTGCCTAAGTCATACAGTCAGTGTCAAAACAGGGATCTGAACTCAAAACAGAACTGTGATTCCAGCTTCACTCTTCCTTCTACTGCCTCTTTCTACTGCCTTGGAGTTATTTATGAGGGAGATGAGACAAAAATGAGTTCTGGGATGAAACATTTTAAAATGCTATTACAGTATTTCATAAATTGTTAGAACTGAACTGTTCATTTACTGTTCTAAACTGTATGACCTGCCTGCAGAGACTGTCCCTGAGCCATTTCATCTCTCTGAAATTTTAGTATCTACATTAATAAAATAAGGACCCCAACTTTGGGGGGTAAAACAACCCTGCAATTTTTTAAATGGAAAAAATATATAGTCCAATAATATCACCTATTATTATTATTACCCTTTGATATTGTTATGCTGTAGCTGCACTGAATACATTTTGTTTTATTGTTTATTGAGAATCGGACATTCCAAACCTTGTACCACAGGTTGGCTACCTGTCTCCTCCTCTCCCAACCCTAGAATGTGCTTGAGTGAGAACAATATACAGTATCTCCACTCTATTTTACGGTGTTTTTTTCCACTCAAGCTCTATGGTGACTACTTCAAAGTGTATCTTTTCTAAACAAAGGAAAACACAGTCTCTCTGTGGGAGCCAGATTGCCAAACCTTAACCCTCAGAGAACAGGTCTCTAGAGATTTTAGGGTAAGGACTACAGAGGGGGAGAGAGTTTGATATATTAGGAAACTAGCTTGCTTCATGCAAAGATCTCATAGAAGGCGACAACTGAAAAGGATCTTAGGAATCATTTAGTCCAAGACTCTTTACGTGGGAAACGAAGATAACTGAAGCAAATATAGGATAGTAAATAAAAAAAAAAGACACATGCGGAGAAAAAAAGTTACTTTTTCTTTTCCCCAAGTGCCTTATCAAAATAATTGGCTACAAGCTGCCTAACAGCTTCAACAACTTCCCAGGTCACAGTTTGGTGGGTTCTGTAAGGCCAATTTTGCTTAGTATTTCTTAAGTCCATCTTCCTGAGACCTGCAGAGGCCCTTGGTTGGGAAAGCATGCTGAAGAGAGACAGCGACCTCACAGTGGAGATAAACCAGCTGGAGATGCCGGGCTGAATAATTGATGGAAGCACCCTGTACTATTGAAGACTGTCCTGAGGGTTGGGGTTGGGGTGAAAAAGAAAGGGTTTCTGGGGGAGGAGGAAAGGTTAGCCGCGCCCCTCCCACCTAGCTTTTCTCTAAGCTACTCCTCTCTCCACCCACATTTACTCTTCCTTCCCGGACAAACTGCTGACCAGTTCGTTCCGTGAGTGCAGGGGGCGGGGGGTGACTTCCTCCAGTTCAGCTGGACCCGCAGAAGTGGGGAGGGCAGCGTCGCCCGCGTCCCGGGTCTCACCAAGCGTAAGCTGCAGTGCCTTAACCAGCACCATGCGCTCCTCACTGGGGGCTCTGTCC